>JAQFVV010007174.1:0-140745 GCA_028023455.1 Epiperipatus broadwayi | reverse complement strand
ATGCGCCAATAAACTTACTAGAAGGAACTACATTTTAATTAGTGTATTCTATTTACTGAAATGTTCATATTTACAAAAACAGTTAAAAAAAGAATAATAAAAATGGATTGTTAGATTCAAACATGTTGATGTCTGTTTTCTAAGGACCCTGAATTTAAATTGAAATCATCTAATAAATAAAAACATGACTTCCAACATGAAACAAATTTGTTTTTGTCTTTAGTCAAATATTCATTCACATTGCCATTAGAATATTAGGTGTAAAGTGTTAGTCATTATAAATAAAAATAAAATGCCAAATTTTGGAGGAAACCAAATTAATTTTAAGCAACTATCCTAGGAATCATTTTCTAGAGGAAGAGAACAAAATATTGAAGAATCCCAAGTTTTATTCATGAGACCATTATGCCATCTACCACATGTAATATTTCATTACTTATCATGGGAAACATACTTTTTATGCACATATTGGAGTTCTAACACCTATGTTATGATGCTTGTGAATAACATAGTAAATAGTTAATACTTATAGTGGATATTAAAGGGAATTATGATACTACAAGCTTATTAGATAACAGAGGAATTGATGATTATTAAAATTTACCCTTACATAGATTTATCTATGTGTTGAAAGTGGATTATATAATTGTCAACCATCTATCATATATATATATGGTGCCAAAAATTACTATCCTATATACCGGATACTCAATCTATTCTGAAACAGAGGGCGCCACCAGACCACTACGTGTCTGGAAAATTTGTTTACTGTGATCAGAATAGATGATGATGATGGTTTGCACCGACTAGACTCAGGGAGAAACAAAAGATCTTAAATTGTTTAGACAATTGAGACAAAAGCACAAAGACAAACATCAGCCAAATTAAGTTTAAACATATTTCATAAATTTTATTATGAGAAAATAAATTATTAAATATAAGTTTATGACACAATAGAGGGGGGTTAACTCAGGCATGTACCAGACATACTAAAGGCAAAGCTATGACAGACTGACTGATCTTCTAATAAACAAATTTAAAAGGGAGGAAGCAAATTTCATTCAGCAGAGGATTCACCTAAACATTGGTTTTCACTTTCAGATATTTAAACCTTATGCCCCTGAAATAGATTAAAGAATCCAGCGCCGATGAGCTGTTCGAGATCTAAAAATTGGTTAGACCTCGAATGTCCTTATATCGGTATGAGCTGCACCTATTACTACATTTAAAATAACGGTAATTGATCCACCTCAAGAACAACTGACAAACATGACTGAAATGAAGAAACAATTAGAACTGGTGAATCCCAGCCAAACGATTGGCGAAAATTACTTTAAAATTAATAATTAAAGAACCCACTAAGGGACAAGTAAATAATTAGAAAAACAGTTACGTCTGCCCAGCATTTAAAGAAAATAAACTTACAAACAAATTCTGAGTACATGCTCTGACAAATTTAAACCACACATAATAAATACAAAAAGAAATCTGTCGGAGAGTGCACATGAGTACGAAATATCAAAAGTTTAAATACTCTAGCAGAACGAAAGTATTGCTCACCTGTAATTTAAGAAAGGATAAATTTTATCTTCCTGCTGATGACTTATAAAATTACAAAGAAAAACACAATTCTAATTTCCGCCTTTAGAGATATTAGAAATGAAATCTCCACCTGCGAAAATCAGATAATAAAGTCGTCAGCCAAAAGAGTTTTGGAAGTTTAGCAAGAGGGCAAACATAGAGTATAAAATTAATTATTGAATACTAAATAATTACAGGTAAGCATAAAAAAAATATATATACAAGACTGCTAAAGCATTTACAAAAGCAAGGCATAAAATATAAAACTCGTTCGTCATTCTCCAATAAACAAAACTGAAAGCAAATTAGAATCTTAAAACTAAGATTCCAAGACACACTACAAAATATTGGAAACCCAGCCAAGATTAAATATGAGCTATATTGATTTAAGAATACACATTTATGATCAGATTGAGTGGAGATTTAATGAGAATTAATTTACCCTGGGAAGAATAAAAATGAAAATAGTTACCTTTCGGTAAAACAAAGTTCACGTAGAGTGTGCACTTTTACTTAAGTTCATTTTCAGGTTCTTTAGGCAGCAAGGTAGATATAGAGAGGTTCCGGCTTCTTTTAGGTGTTCAAGGCATTACTGGAGCAAACTTTGAAGTCAGGGATCCATCTTTTGTGGAGTTAGCAAGCCATTCGGGTGGTGATAACAAGTATAGAATTTTTCATTTTGTTGCAGGCAAAAGATTTAATCACAGCTGATGTCCTTTAAGAAATTAAATGTCCGCGCTGATATAAATTCTCACTCGATAAACAGCTTGTCTATCAATGAACAATGAATTAACTGACACTCCAAATTTTCGGGGCTATTTATACGTTGCTCCATTTCCTGCGAAACACTTTCCTTGTTGTCCAATTTCTACGCCTTAGGCAGGGCAAATATTAATCTCCTGCTCAATCTATCTAAGAATTCTACCCAGGGTTTATTGAAATGAAAACAACATAAAAATCAAATCTCCGCTATAAAAATTGTTTACAATAATATATATAAAGAAGATACAATACTAAAAATAGTAAAGAATATATCATAACTGGATTATCCCAAGCACTGCAATTAAATTCTCTAGTGCTAATTATCATTTCATTTTGGATAGATACAAATTCTTATATCAATTTGATCACTTTACCCTGTATAGTGGATATTTGAATGCTAAATTCAGTGATGTCTTCAAGTTTTGTCTTTAATTTTATTTAACTTATATACAAATGTTAAAGACTGATTTTATGTGTAGCATTTTATAAACCACATAATCACATTTACATTTTCAATTAAAGGAAGCTGCCTTAAACTACAAAAGGATAAATAATTATTGAATAATTATTGCCAAGATAACTTGTTTAGCTTTAATTCCTAATATAGACCATAATAAGGTAATAGTTTAGGTACTAATTTATTATCAGCAAAATTAAGCTGAATGCCTTTAATTCAGGCTAAGTATCTTGTTTAATACCATCCACAGTGTAAATTCACACATATTGGTTATAATAAGCTAATGTTATCTAATATGAAATTTCATGACCTATATTCTAGTTTCCAATGTAAATAAAGTATATATCTATTAAAATTCTAGCTTTAGTTATTTTATTTTATATTACTCAGGTCTATACAATTTTTATATTACCAGAATTATTTATCAATGGTAGATTTAGTCTTAAGAGCTAGCAAATAAATTTACTAATCAAATAAATTCAGATTGTGATAGTGTAAGTGAATTAGGGTTTCATGCACATGCATATGACTTTATTGCCAACAAGCATAATTCTGTAGTCTAAAATTTCAAATTTCATAAATATTAATAGAGACTAATAAATTATAAATTATAGATTTCTCACATAAGTCTCTCATTCTGGAATATACATGGGATAGATGTTTTTAAGTCAACTCTATACTCATTTCATACCTACTTGCCCATATCACACCATTATAGTTATTGGCCCCCAAGTGCATGAGTATGATTGGAGACTATGTTACTTGAGTTTAGAATAGTTCGCATTGATTATTTTATATATATAATTTAATTTGCGATAAGTAGTTCTTTTATAAGATATCATTGGCCATTTTAGTGACATAATAAACAGCCTCATTAAAGTGAAAACAGGATGTTAACAACAAACTGTTATTTACTTACATAAGGATTTTATTATATCAAATGAAAAGATAAGTTTTACACATACATTTTGTTGGAGATAAAGTAGTAGTTATTGACATTGGTATTTTGCATATTATATGTAACTACAATTAAGTAAGTTCCCTTAGATAAAATTATTTTGCCAGGTATTATTATGGAAGCCAAGGACCAAGTAGTACAGCCTGGAGCTACAAGCCCAGATATCATAAAAATGATATTCAGTCGGTTGCAGGAATTAAATAAAAATTTGAAGAGCAGAAATTAGATTTTGATAACAAATTTGAGGAATAGAAATTAGATTTTGATAAAAATTTTGAAGATCAGAAAATAGAGCTGGAAAATGAGCTGGTAATTGATTATAATAAGTGATTTGAAAGACTAGATAAGAAAGTGGAAGAACAAGAAACAGAATTAAGTAAAAGTTTTGATAAAAAAATTGAAGAACAAAAATTAGAACTAAAAAATGGAATAGTAAGGTCCAGAATTTATTGCAATAAGAAGTTTGAAAGACTGAAAGAAAATTAAAGAATAGAAATCAGATTAAGTAAAAGTTTTGATAAGAAATTTTAAATAAACAAATGTAAGGTTCAATGCAACTTATGCATGGATCAAAGAATTTAAACAGGATTTGAAAACCAAATTGAAAGAGTCAGTTGATAGATGTATCGTAAAACTCAAAGAACTGAGGGAAGAAACTAAAAAGAGGACAAATTGGATTAATCAACTCAAGAAATTTGAAAGGGACTTTAAGGACCTAAATGACAATGTCAATGTGACTCACAAGGAGAAGTGATAAAACAGGTCAGCAAAATTGTGAAACCAAAGATGATTCCAAAGTTAAAATCCATGGTGAAATAACATATACAAGCAGAGTTCAATAATATTAAGATAAGATCCAATATGAAACAAAGAAATAATAAAAAGGCAGGATAAGTTGGAGAAAGAAATTAAAACAATATCAAAGGGATTTAGAGAAACACAGGATGGTATAGTCAGTATAAAAAGACAGATAATTGTTAGTGAGTATTTGAAGTTGGAACAAATGGAGAATATTACTAAAAGGCATGAGGAAGTCATGTATGACAAATTAGAGAGCAATAACAAAGTCATCTTACAAGAGGTACAAAATACATAAGAATGCATGAAGAGAGTTTTAGCTGTAAGATATTAGACATGGAGGGTAAATAAGTGAGATGTGGCTTACTAATGACAAGCCAGAGGTAGGTCACACACTTAGTGATCAAAAACCACCATACCTCATGGAGATGTCATAATATGATAGTCCATGGGAAGGAGACCAGAACAATATAACTACACTCAGTTTTAATAAGAGTGAAAATGATTTAGGTAATAACCCACAGGGATCAAACTCTAATATAGCTAAATTCATAAAGCAAAGGTATTCAGAAAGATTTTGAAAACCCCATAAAATATTTAATGGTTGGAAGAGTTATTCTTCCTCAGTCAGCATTAGCCATTACAATTAATCCCTCTATTCATCAGATAAAGATTGATGGAAGTCCATATTTCACAATCCTCAGACTCAGGCTGAGTTTTGTGCTATATTGGAAGATTTCTCATATAAAGACAAGAAAGATAACATTAGATACCAGATAAGCCAGGATAGGTATAATGCCCAGAAAAGCCAAATACAACCAATTTTTCCAGAAGTAGACAGCAAAATTAAAAATGCTGACTGCATTTCCAGTTCATGGAAGACCAGATTATACAGATGATAAGGAGGAATGTATTTAAGCATGTACTGAAGCATGTACAACACACTTTGATCACAGCCAACTGACACTCTATCAAGAAAATGTCAAATAATAAATTCTCTAGAGGCAAGTGAGAAACTTTCACATAGTAATTACAAAGCTAGACAAGAGAATAACTCTTACAATATATTCCTTTTGGAGATAGTACCAGAACAGAGGACTAGAAACATGAGATCAGTTAAGTGTCACTGTAACTGGAAACCATTTTTCATAGTTGTAAGAGACCTGACAATACTAATGATAACCATAGGTTCAGAAGTGGTGCCAAAGCCACAGAACCATTCTTTCTGCAACTTCTAGGACACTGAGAATGCTAAGGGTTAGGATGAAATCTTGGTCTTTAAACTAAGGCAGATACCATTGGAATGTTCCTCACTGTGGAGCCTGATGTTGGGGAGCAACAAAATTGTAATTGCAGTAAGTTCACTGAATTTTGGGATTTGAGATAATGAGTTTGATCACCAACCCAAGAGCAGCCCACCTAATGAATGTGCATAAACTATTATAACCATCCATATAATCCCAGTAAAGGCTTTACTAGATACAGTGAGTCAGGTTTCCATTATTTCAAAAAACCTATTTGTAAGAATTAGGGAAATAAACTTACAGATCCCTGTATTACCATTGAAACAAACACAAATCACCATAGCCAATTGCTTCAAAAATGAACTGTTCTCTCAACAGGTTTGGTTGATTATATTATTCTATCATTGGTTGATTATATTCTATCATATCTTTGAGCATATCTTCCCTCTCATGGTAGTAGGATAGGCTTAAACTTCAAGAATAAGCATGGATGTATAATTAATTATATTGGCCAACAACTGATATATGGTGAAAACAAATTTGATCTTAGTAAGGGAAGTGACCTAAATTCCAGTTTGTTAGTTATTCAAAATAGCTCTGTAGAGGCAGATCTAATAGCTAAAATATGAGAACCAAGTGAGTTTAGCAACAGCTATGAGTAAAAGTTGTTCCAATTGTTGTGACAATACAGGAATGTATTTTCCAAAAGACCAGGTGTGATAGTAGGATATGTGCATAGGATGTCTGTAAGATGACTGGCCCTTTCCATGCAAGAGTTATCCTATTCTGTACCAGTTTAGGGAGGAAGTATAAAAACAATGATCAAATGGTTAAATGGAAAATCATCTGAAAATACCCTTTTGCATATAATAACCCATGAGTGGTCGTTTATAAAAAGGATGAATCTGCATGTATATGTCTGGACATGAGGTTCTTGAATCAACTAATGAGTCCAGAATGCAAAGCTCTATCCACAGTGCAAGAATTGCTAATCTGATTCCAGGTAGAAAAGTATTCATAACCATAGATCTGACAGCTAGTTATACATTGTGAGGACTGAAACTATACTGCCTTCAAATATGGTGGTCACTCATATGTATTTAAAAAGATGCCTTTTAGGTTGATCAACAGCAGGACAGGTTTAATCCAATGCTTAGATAACATCTTATTAGACATCATCAAAGGTATTACTACCATCTATGTTGATGACATTGTGATCACATCTGAAAATATCTAGATCTGTTCTGAGGAATTGCAAAGAAAAGAATATCACTATTAACCTCAAAAGAGCAAAATCACTCAAAAAATTGATTTTCTTGAACACAGGTGTGGATGGAATAAAACTGCACACTGACAAAGTCAAGGTCATCCATGATTTTCCCATACCAGAAAACAAGGAGCAGTTGTGTTCTTTGGTGTCTACAATTTCTATCATAAGTTTTATAAGAATTTTGCTGATGATACCATCCATTTCTCAAAGTTTTTAAAAAGGAATGAAAGATGGAAATAGACAAATAACCACTCAATGGAGTTCAATAGAATAAAAGATAGATTTTAAGATTCTATCATTTAACAATATGCCAAATTTGAGGAGATATTCTGTGTGAAAATCAATAGCAGTGGATATGGTTTAGGTGTGGTCATATTCCAATTAGACCATGACCAGAAACTGCAAATCTTATACTCCCTCAGATTACTGAAGGGTGGAGAATTGCACTACATGGCCATAAAAAGGAAGCCTTAGCTATCTGCAGTACCTTCTAAGGTCTAGAGTCATCATCATTACTAACCAGAAACACATCTGAATAGTGATAGGCTCATTTAATGGAGTTTGTGTCTCCAACAGTTGAACTACTGAGTACAGTATTGTAAAGGACAAGATAATGTTGTAGTGGACATCCATATCAGGAATCAAGATGGAACTATGACATCCAACTATGGACAACATATTTATTATGGGAGTGTTGTTGAAAGTTAATGATTCAGTTGAGAAGCATTTAAATAGCTTGGCCAAGCTACAAATCAAAGACCCTAAATTACACCCTATTTATGAGTACCTGGCTGATAAAGCAGAGTCTAGAACGATAAGAAAGATGAGTCATAACAAATACTTCTTGAGATATAAATTATTCCAGGGATTATTGCACTATAAAATTGCCAAAAACAAGGATCAGTCTAGGTGAATCATGATTCCAGCTTGCATAAGAGGCAAATGATTTTTTTTACATATACTGCCTGTATGGTCACTACAGACCCAGGTAAGTAGAATACATTGTGTACAGACTATTCTAGTGGCTTGGTATGTATGTTTTCTTTCTGAACCCAGGTATTGTGAAATTTGCCTGAAATATGCAAGTCATTCATGCATTCCAGGCCATAATACCAAAGGGTGCCAGTAAACTTTTAGCAATAGACTTTTACATTCTTCTGTTGCCATTTAAGAGGTATAGATTCATTTTAATAGCATACAATGCATTCTCCACATTTATTAGTGCCTATCCTGTGATTAAAGCAGATAGTAAGAACATAAAGAATCTACAAAAAGCACAATTTGAATTCATTGGAAAGTCTAAGGCTGTTCTCACTGATCATGCTGTTTTTTGTCCAAAGAATGGAAAGCTTGAGTTGAAGGTCAAAATATCCAGCATATCTTGTGTTTTATTAGAAATGCACAATCCATCCTATCTGAAAGGATAATGCATGAGTTGGTAGATTATTCAGGGTGAGACAACAAAGTTTATCCCAGTTCATTTTTATTGTGGATATAGGGAATCTTTGCTAATAGGCACTAGATTGACCACAATATCCAAGGAGGAAAAGGATCACAATAAAGACATTATAGAACACAAAAACATCTGAAGGAGATGGGCAGAAAAGAACTGCCAGGTTTCTAATAAACCCTCATTGAAAACGGGTGATTATGTTCTTGTAAAGACTCCCCATGTTAGTGATCCATAGAGATATAGGTTTAAGAAGTTTTTAAAAAAAGTATACAAAGGACCATTCCAAATTTAAAAAAATGGAGAATGCTTTTCTCCTCACCCCCTCATAAGGTGAAAATGACACTTAATGCCTGTAGCTTATAATCTGACAGAACCACTGCCATAAAAAGAGAATTAATGATTATGATAGTTAGATAATATCAACTGGTAAATAAATCCAATAACTGCAAGGAAAACTTAATTAGAAACTTTGAAAATATAATAGTGATGCAATTTCAGATTTGGCCACTAAACTTAAAACACATGTACATAAAATTTAGAGCACATTTAGTTTTTTTTTAAATTTTTTTAGTGGGGGGATATGTGCCAGTTAGGAAGCCTTTTCAAAATATGATTTTGTATGAACAATATTTAAATTTTTTTTGATGTCAGCCTATTATTTCATTCTAAAATAAAGATTGCTAAAATTGCCAATTAATAATACTCTCCTTTATCTGGCAAAACACTATGCCTATCACACAATTTTAATTAGTAGTTTAACCATATTTTCATCATTTATTTTGTTTAAAAATTCAAAATTAAAATCAATGGATTATCAAAATGTAATTAGTATAGATATTAAGTATGGTAAACTTCAATAACAATTTACCTTGTGATCACATTAAGGTTAAAATCACTAATAGAAAAGAACAAATGAAAACACCTTAATTTTAGGGAAATTATTTTATTAAAATAATATTATTTATTTGCACATTAATGAATGATTAATACACATTAATTTCACATGTAATAATCTACATATATGTGTGAGTGTGGGTATATTTAATATTGTTTAAACATCATTACATCAATTGTTTAAAGCAACAATTAAATGATATGCATAAATGAAAAATAAGATAGCAACAAGAAAGAAAATTATAAAAAAAATATATTCTTTTTTGGAAAAGTAATAGATCAATGTGTATTAAAAAGGAAACTATTGGTTTTTTTAGAGAATCTACATACATATGCACTGATTAACTAGAAGGAAATGTATTTTAATTAGTGTATTCTATTTACTGAAATTTTTCTATTCATAAAACATTTAGAAACAGCAATAAAAATGGATTGCTACATTCAAACATGTTGACATCTGTTTCTTAAGAACCATGAATTTAAATTGAAATAGTCTAATAAATAAAATCACAACTTCCAGCATGTAACATTTGTTTTTGCCTTTAATGAAATATTCATTCAAATTGCACTTAAAACATATGCATATAAAAATGAAATTACCATGCATACATTAGGAGTAAAGTGTTAATCATTATAAATAAAATGCCAAATTTTGGAGGAAACCAAATTAATTTTAAGCAACAACCCTAAGAATTATTTGCTAGAGGAAGAAAAAGTAGAATATTGAATGATACCAAGTTTTAGTTGTGAGACTAATGCCACCTACCAGATGTAGTATTTTATTATATCCTACTGGAAACATTTATTATGCACATGTTGGAATTTTAATACTGACATTATGATATTTGTGGTTAACAGTAAATAGATGAATACTTATAGCTGATATTAAAGGGAATTATGATACTACAAGTATCATAAGAATTGATGATTAAAATTTATTTTTGGTTAGATTTATGTATGTATTGAAAGTGGGTTATATAATTTATCAACTACCTACCATATATATATATATATATATATATATATATATATATATATAGTAATGGTATGGACTCATTGGTGTTAATACAACAAGCTTCTGAGGTTACAATGTCCCACAATTGAAGCAACTATTTAAACAGTATACCACATTAGGCCATAATTGTATAGAAATAGGAACCATCATCATCCATAAATAGACAAAATATAAAATTTATTAGCAAATGAAATGTAAAAGGATTGAATATGAATCAATATAAAAAGGATGAATATGAGAGATCTTGACAGATCACTGTGAGATCAACACAGCTAACTATATTAATTATGTTAACTATAAGTTCACTAGCAATACTCAAATGTAATAATCATCCATCATGAATGATCAACAATAAAATGGACAAAACTCTCTAAACATATTGCCACTCAGTACAAGCTAAAGTAATTATTGGATGCTAGAAGGCTTGTGCATAAAATCCCCATCTAATGCCTACTCATCCAATATCCCCAGACTAGTTTCTGGCTTGTGGCCTTTATCTGTGAGGAGTCTTGGATATGAAACCACAACACCTAGATCTTAGGATCTAACACGACTCTCCAGCATCTATCTTTTATCTCTACTTAACTACAAAATATGAGGTTTAAACTGAAAATAATATTTTCAATCCAACTTATTAGCTTATATGGACACAAGACAGAAACTAGTCTGGGGATATTGGATGAATAGGCACTAGATGGGGCTTTTATCCATAGGTCTTCTGGCCTACCTTGATTACTCTGGAATGCACTGAGTGGCAATACATAAAGAGAGTTTTGCCTGTTTTAATAACAGTTATAAGCAACCATAGGAAATGGTAATCATGTGATGTTTAATATCAACAATAAAATAAATTGACAATAAAATCAACAATAAATCTTGTGATTTGATTTGAAATGGGTCTTCTATAGACCAGGCTAATTATTTAGCCTTCGCCAGCTTGGGGCAGATTATTTAAACATTAATTTGGATGCACAAATTGAAGTGCTAAAAGCAATAATGTTGGGATATTAAAACATGCTGATCATCATCAATGCTATTGCTGCTTAGTATCATTAATGTACAGGTCAACTACAAACTTAATTTCTAGAATAATAAACCTAATAAAATGTAGTGCATGGCTTTAAAGGATATCTTTTTATGACAGTCCAGGATCATCATCAATTGGATGCCCATAAACCTAAATATACTCCCCATTTATATAACAGATCATTATGCATGAATCTAACTTGGAGAACATGATCTCAACTGACATTGTGAAAAAGAGATATAATATAACATAATTTATATTTTTGGATTGAATAAGTCATTGGAATTATTTTGACAATAAAATATTAGTTTATAACATATAATAATTTATATTTTTGGATGAATAAATCAATGGAATAATTTTAACAATGAAATATCAGTTTATTAATATGAATAAAAAACTGAAATTAAGGTCTACAGAATATGGCTATACATATATAAATTAAGTCTTCTGATTTTGATTAATATACAAAAATGTGCTATCACATTATGATTTACATATATGTTCTAATAGTTGCATATGAAATACATATATGTCAAGCACAAAGATATGTAGTCTAATACAAAATGAACATTTAAATTATATAATAATAAAAATGATTAATTTTTACATATGTGTCTACCTGACACATATTGATATATGCACACAGATATGCAATACAATTTAGGAACATATTTGAATTGACATATAATTATGAAGAAAAATATTAATTTTTATATATAGGTGTCTATCTGACATGCATTGATATATTCACATAGACTTCCAGTATACCTTATGAACATATTTCAATTAACATAAAATAATAAAAAATGAGTTATCACATTTTGATTTATAAATAACTTGGATTGGATTTATATAAAATATCGTATCAAGATGCAGACATGCAGTATAACAATTTATGAATATATTTGAATTGTCATAAACCTATAAATAAAATTCATTTTTTATAATACATAATTAATGGTCTATTTAACATATATGTTTGTGCACATGGAAATGTATGCACACACTGACATTTAAACATGTATTTTAATTTATCAAAAGAATAAAATTATTTAAAAATATATTTTTCACAATTGATTTCATGTTGAAAATATACATAAAATTTACATATACATATGTATATTTATATAAAAATAATATGAATCTGTTATTAAATTCTTTGATGGCTTTTCATAAAAGTTTTCTTTTTTTTAAAAAAAATGATATCACATCTTTGACTAGTTACTGTTGATTAATTATAAATATCTTTTATAAAATATACTTCAACAAGTTTTTTGTTTTTCAATCTAGAAATACTTTTGCAAGTCTATGAATCAGTTTTTTACTTTTAGATTTTTAAGTCAAGCAAAAATTATTTAGTTGTACTTTTAAAATTATAGATTTTTAAATGTCATTTTTTCAATAAATGATTTAAAATAATATCATTCTCTCTCTCTCTCTCTATATATATCTATATATATATCTCTCTCTATATATATATATATATATATATATATAGATATATCTTCACATATATACATTTATTTATGCTTCTCTACATACAGAAAAATCAGCATATGTATAAACTAATTCTTCAGCAACCTGATGGATTCTCTTGGTTATCTGGTCTCTTTTAAAATAGTAGACTGATTTATAGTCATTATTAGGAAAGGCACAATTCAGGTAACTGTTCGCATTCAATCAGTTCCATTTAATCTAGGATTGAAGACTTCAGGTAAGTTAGCTGTTTTTGTTCTCATTAGGGCTATGAAACACTGGAAGCTGATCCATTTCTTTCATGTTAATTCAAACACCACTGATGAATTATGGAGAGTTTCAGGACTTGCCTTCCTTGTCTTCAGTTATATTTTCATGATAGTTTGTCATAATTTGTCCAACTCTTGGAATTGTCTATGATTATCCAGAACCACATAAGAACTATCTTCTAATCTTTTTTCAACCCTTTTATAGTTAGGGTGATGGGAAAATACATTAGTTAACAATGTTTTTCCTATCTTGATTGAAAAAAGTTGGTCTCTTTTCAATTCATTTTAAACCTTTGAAAAACTCCTTAGTGGAATTTTATCAAAATATGTTATACAAGCATTATTTAAAAAAAGGTTTCTAAAATAGATAGTGGAATTCTATCAAAATGTGTTATACAAGCTTTATTTAAAAAAACATTTAAAAAGTAGTGAAATTGTATATCTACCAGGATATCTATTAAAACATAAAAACATGCTTCTTTTAATTTCAAAATCAGAATTAATAAAATATTAATTAGACCTTTTTTTTAATTTTTAATTTATAATAAAAAAATTTAACTTTGAAATTATTTACTTGACTGTTATTCCTGTTTGATGTAGAATTATGTAAAGGAAAAAATTGTTCATGTTCATTTCTACTTTTTCTTTCAACTTTATACATATGTACACACACCACTATGTTGTTGTATGCCATGCAACCCACAATGGTTTCAATATGTATATAAAGGAGTTACAATACTAAAAGTAGTATGGAATAGATCATATTTGGATTATCTCAGGGCTGCAATCAAATTCTCTAGTGCTATTATTGTTTCATTTTGGATACCTACAAATTGTATATCAATTTGACCACTTTACCCTGTATAGTGGATATTTTTGAATGCTAAATTCAGTGATGTCTTAAGTTTTGTCTTTAATTTTATTTAACTTATGTTATATATAAATGTTAAAGAATGATTTGATGTGTAGTATTATATAAAGTACAAAATCACATTTACATATTCAATTAAAGGGAGTGGCCTCAAACTAAAAAAATAATTTTAGAATGATACTTGCCAAGGTAACTTATTTAAGTTTAATTCTTAATGTATATCATAATAATTTAATAGTTTTTGTACTAAATTATTACTAGCAAAATTTAGTGGAACGCTTATCTTTCTTTAATTCAAGCTGTGTTTTTTTTTAACATCATCCATAGTGAAAATACACAGCTACTAGTTTTTATGACAAGCTAATGTTATTTTAATATGACCTATAAATATCTATTAAATTAAAATCCTAGCTTTAGTTATTTCATTTTCTAGTACTACGGTAGGTCTGTACAAATGGACATCAGTTCATATTACCAGAATTATTTATCAATAGTAAATTTAGTTATAAAAGCTATCAATATTTACTAACCAAATAAAATCAGATTGTGATAGTATAAGTGAGGGAACTAGGTTTTCATACAAGTGCATATGACTTTATTGTCAACAAGCATAATTCTGAAGTTGTAAATTTCAAATTCCATAAATATTAATAGTCTCGAGCTTGTGGGCTGTATAAATTATAGATTTCTCACATAGATCTCTCATTCTGGAATATATATGGAGTAGATATTTTTAAATCAACTCTATACTCATCTCATATCTACTTCACTATATCATATATATATATATATATATATATATATATATATATATATATATATATATGATATATATATATATATATATATATATATATATAAAAGTTGATCACAGATTAATAGAAAAATGCTTTATAAACACTGTGTGGGAAGAGGAAAGAAGCAATCATATTAATAGGCATAACATCATTATACAGGATTCCTAGAGATTAATAATGGTTTAATGTCATATATTATGAATAATATATTAATTTTAAAACTTTTGGAAATTTAAAACTATTGGTTTATAATTAAGAAAGAAGTTAAAGATCTTAAAGATGAAACATATCAGAGCTTATGTAAAATATCATTGATGTAGTTTAGATCCTAGTTATAGAAAATGCACTAGTATCAATTAGAATAACAATAGTAATTATTTAATTATATGTTGAATAGTAATTTCAGTATGAACATGAAATGGTAAATTTGTACAATATACTTGATAATAAATTTTATGATGGAAAAGTCACATTAAAATTTAAGACATTACTCTAAATATTAAAATACTAGAATAAAATATATTAATTCATTTGTAAATTAAGATCAGTAATGATCAAATATTATTGTCATGATATTACACTTGCCATTAGCCAAGTAATTTAATATATATACTTTTAAAAATAATAAAATGTTAAAAGTATAATATTAATTAAGATTTTTTTTTGTTTAAATGATAGATAAAAAAATTTCTATTTCAGCTACATATATGCCATCATCATCATTTTAAAAAGTTATTGATTCACTTCAGGTTAAAGGTCTTCAAATTTAGTCCACTTTCTCCTATCTATAATCTCTCTTCTTCACAGCATACTACTAATAAATTTTCTTATTTTATCCATTTATTTTATATGTGGTCTCTCTCTAATGTTTTAAGTTCTTGGATTCAATTTAAAGCTTCAATTGGCTACCTATTATCATCTCTTCTACGAATATGTCCATATCAGCTCCATTTCAATGGCCTAATTGCATCAGTGATATATATATATATTTTTTCTCTCATCAATGTATTTTATTTTTGATCTCTTATTATTATTCCAAATTTACATCTTACCATGCTTCATTTAGTAGTCTAAAGTCAGTGGCATCCATAAGTAAGAATTAGTGTAAAATCTTTTTTTTCATACCCATAGTCATATTTCCTTTTAATACCAAGTTATTTTTATTGAAAACACTCCAGTCAAGTTTAACTCTATGATTAATTTCGCCCATAATGTTTTAATTTGTATTAATAATCCTTTCAAGATATTATAGTTATTAAGTGATTTTAATTTATGATTCTCAATATTTATTTTCTTATGAAAAAAATTCATTGAACATTACTTTAGTCTTTTTTATCTTAGTTTCATATTTTCATCTGGTAATTCTTGCACCATTTCCTGAAGTTCTCAAGAATTATTTGTAAAAGCAGTTATAATATCTGTAAAACCTAAATTATTTAAATGATCTTCATTTACTTTTACTACCTTAATTTTTTATTTTAATCCACAAAGTGTTTATTATAAAATTTGATATAAAAAGTTCTGGAGATAAAGAATCATCCTATCAATTTTCCATATATATATATGTCATACATGTATGATATTTTTTGAGCTTTTATATAAATCTATTCTTAGAGCAGATCAACAAACTTAAGTTCACATGCGTGACTGAAAATAATAATAAAATCAACAAAGATAGATTCATATCCAATATATTAAGGACTCTAGGACTTAATATTTCCGAATCTATCCATCATCTTCAATACCAACTAGGATGTTTGCCAACATAAAACTGCATAAAGAAAAGTTTCCTCTCAGATTAATGTTTGACTTTGGAGGTATCCACTATTTCCAAACTGCAAAAATGATCAACCTATGACTCATAGATTTTCTGGGATTTGGAAACCACACTGTCAAATCATCATTTGAATTTGTGGAAATAATCAAAAATGCTAAAATAGATTTACAACACAAAATGACTGTATTGATGTCAATTAACTATATGGCTCAATTAACAGAAAAATCTCCATTGTCATCATCAAAGACAAATTAAATAAGAAAAATTATCCAACAAAACGAATTGATTTTATAATAGAATTCTTGAAGTGGCTGGATAACAACATATTGGCTAAATTTGAAAATGAATGATATGTTATGAATGGTGGTATGGGATTGCCAATGAGTGGCATTATTGCTAGTATTGGCATAAACCATTATGAAAGCCAAATTCTTCTGAAACACTTCACAACAGAAACAACTCTCATATACACTTGATATGTTGATGACATTTTTATCGCAGCAAAACCTTCCACCATTACCAATGTACAAAATGAATTTCAAGCCATCTCAGGATTAACCCTCAGTAAAACTGATGAAAACAAGGAACAAGAAATAAAATATTTAGACTTGATGATAAAAAGAGAGATCACAAACTAGATTACAAAATGATTATTAAACTGCTGCACATAAGAGGTTACACAAATCCAAAGTCTAACACCCCCAACACATATCAATGGGCAAGTATGAATGCTTTCCTATTCAGAAATCACCATTTATGTAAATACATAGTAGATAGGAGAAACAACATCAATAAATATATAAAGGAAATAACCAACATAGGCTTTAAATCCAGTACAATCCATCAGAGAATAAAAATATTTTATAGAAAACTCAAATATAAACAGCCTAATTACAATAAGAAATACTTAAAAATTCCTTTTATACTAAATGTAACTTCAAAAATTGCTAAAAAATTGACTAACAATTTTAAATTTAGCTTTAGAACACCTCCCAACACTGACCAACTAATGAATAATTCCAAGGATAAAATAGAAAAAGATCAAGCCCCTTATGTGGTCTATAAAATAGCATGCCCTCAATTAGCTGCCAGGCATCTTACTATGGTGAGACTTGATCTAATATCAATACAAGAATTTACCAACACAGATATGCACATAATAGAGTAAAAAATAAACATGAAGGAACATCGATCTTCTGGGACCACCAAGGAGCTACAGGCCACGTATTTGAACCCAGTTCTGCCCAAAGAATTTGCACAGAGAAGAGCGATGCCAAATGAAAGATCAAAGAAGCTTATTACATAGCAAATGACCTCAGTGCCATTATTAGAAGAGAGGCATGCGTTGCTCTCTCCAAACAGTGGACTAATTAATTAAAAAATTCAAGCTCGTTTGCATACATGTACAACAATTCACAATAAAATCTTCATTCATAAAGCTATGAGTATGGGATTTGAATAGTAAATCCCTAATGCGCTAAGCTAGTATATTAACCCTTATATTATAATTATAGCTTCATTAAGGCATATGGAAAAAATCGCAAATTTATAATTACAATTTTTATTAGTGAAGAGAAAAGACAATTTATTAAACAAGTTTGTAATGTATGTCTAATTCCAAAATAAGTTTATAATGTAAAAAGAAAAAAAAAGAATTAAAATCTTACTTTCTAGTAAACAAGATTGCTGAGGTGATAGGAAATTATATAAAAATAGGTATATTTTATTCTGGGAAATAAAATGAGCGATGAGAGGGATGGCAAAAGTTAATTTAATTAGTAATATATATATATAAATGCTAGTAAATTTCATCGGCGTCATTCATTCATAAGTTATATATAGTAATTCAAAGTGACTGTTCTATAGTCACACCTTCTGTGCCAGTACTTCAGATTTGCTCATATATAAATATTTGAGTCGTAGTAATAAGAGATTCCTTTTATTGCTGCATAAATTCTATATCTTGTATGGGTCAGAGGGTATTCATTTATTATTTAACACTCGCAAAAAAAAAAAAAGCGTTTGCACAATTTGGTTTGAAAAAGCCGATATGAATGTGATTACAATTGTATACAGACGCTATAAAAAATAAATGCTGATTTATATAATCTCTTTTGTAAAGTAACATCAATCCAAATAATTGTTTATTAAATTAAACAACAACAGCAAGGAACAAACTTTTTTTTAAAGGAAATCAAACACCTTCTCAACATTAAAACACAGCTATGAAAAATTTTTCTAAATGAAAATTAATACACGTTTAATGATGAAAATCTAAATATAGTCATATCGATAATTTTTTTCGAAATTAAAAATTATTTAAATCTTTCTAAACAAAGGTAGTTAGATATTTCAGAAATAAATTGGTCCAATAAAAAAAACTTTTGTGGAGTTATTTCTTTGAAAGATTTATTACTCACATAATTTTACTTCTTTAACAAAATAATTTAATATTATAAAATAAAATTTAATATTGCATTTAGTTCATTTAATATTTATAATTTTGATAATTATTAATTTACAAATTTTGGTACTTATGTATTAGTTCTGCAATATAGGAAAGATCTTATACCTTTTCACATTCATGATAAATGTCTAACCTTGTGATCCCATCAAATAACCTCTGCAATCTCATCCAATTTCATCCAATATAAATGTCTAGTCTTGTGATTCCATCAAATAATCTCTGTGATCTCATCCAATAATGTGATAAATTTACACTTTCATTTATTGTCCAGATTTCATTCAGACAACTTTTTTTCAAAGTATTTTTTACTTCAGTGCTCAACAAGCAATGCTGTTGTAACATTCAAGGATGTAATAATAAAATATGTCTTCATAAGGAAATTTCATTGGAGGGTTCAGAATTTCATTTTTGATATGATCCAATTTATTTGCAGCTGGGTTTGCAAATTAAAATCCATAGATAGAGGGAAAACAGAGTTTGGTTTAACAGAGAAAAACATAAAATTGGAAGCCCTAACAGAATCATTGAAATTGACAAGAGCCTTTTGCACAAAAAGAAAAAACCAAACCAAACTGGATGAATTCTTCCAGAAAAGTGGATATTTGATGGCTTGGACAGGAAGACTGACAAGTATTTTATCATAAGAATTTATGGTAAAACAGTGGCAACTCTGATGGAAGCCATCAAACAAAATGTGAAAGAGGAATTGACAATTTATTCAGATTATTGGAAAACCTATAAAACTTCTAAATTACGAGCTGCTGGTTACCAACCATTTTCATGTGAATCATACTGGATGACATAAAAAAAAAATTAGTTCACCATATTGAAGAAATAATAAAAATGTAGTAATTTTAATTTTATTTTTTAAAAAAATATATATTTACTACTTATTAATATTTCTGGTGAAAATTCCATGCAGGCATTATATTACACAATCACATGTTAAATAAGTCTCCACTTCAGAAAAAATAAAAAGTTTTACATTTAGTCTCCATTTAAAACAAAGTTTTATCCACTTAAAATAAAGTAGAACAGATGAATTGATCATGACAATTCCTGTTATATATTACACAGTAAGTACCATATGTGTATATTTTAAGTGTTTTGTAATTTAGTGATTATTTTGTTCATATTTAAAGTAACATTTGGGAATTGCATAAAAAATTTAGATTTATTTTTGTGTGAAATTCATATTTTGAGTATTGTTAGATTTAATCTGGTGTAATTACTGACTGTCATGTATTAGAACTGCTATGCCTTTTTACATATGTATTCAGACTGTTGATAACTTTGTAAATCTTGTGAAAATATCATGTACACTTCCATTTTGATGAATTTATCATTTTATTTGGTCGGATCACAAGATTAAAAAGTTATCAGCAGATTGACATGAATGTGAAAGGTGTAGCAGATCTAATACATTGCAAATCTAATATGTAAGTACCCAATTTTTTTATAGGCTTTTATAAATACACTGAAAATATTAACATTTAATTATTAATCACTTATTAAATAAAAGAGAGGAAGGGGATAATTTGTAATAAAATAATTACTTTATTTAAAATTTAAATACAAGTATAGGATATTTATACTTAAGCTAGATGTAGTTAGAGGGGATTTGAATTCAAACTTTCAACCTCCCTTCAGTTAGTCCTGTACATGACCCATACATGAGAACAAGATAAATGAACTCCAATATATATATATATATATATTGTAATGGGCACATACGTACATTACATTATTTTTTATTAGTAAACATAAAAAAAAAGTTCGCCAATAAAAATTTCTTTTTTAAGAATTAAAAACTGAAACTTAAAAAAATCATCTTAAACTCGTATATATAAATCGCACAGATAAAAAAAAAATTATTAAAATAAAACTTTATTAAAAATAGAAAGGTATTTTAAAAACAAAAACTTAAAAAGATTTAGAGATAAAAATATATCTTTAATCTTGGAAAACACATTAATTAATCAGAAATGGAAATGATTGTTTTAATTAGTTAAATGTAAACTAGCCTTGGGCATTTAAATGTAAAAGCATCGGTCAGATAGGAAAACAATAGAAACTAATAGCCAATGAAGAGAAAAGCAATGGAATCGGACCTCAGCGAAAAGACCATCTCATCGATGACGCAATGTAAATTCAATCCTTCAAATTAATATAAAAAGACAAGTTTGGAAATTATTAAGGATGATTGATTATTATTACGATGTGACTATATGTATTAGTATGGAGTTGGAGGTGAAGGGATTGAATGACACACTTTCAATTCCTTCAGCTGTTAAAAAAAAAATGACATCGTTTTCTACGTTAAGGACCAGCTCAAGTAAAGACCTCCGAATAAATAAAAACAACAGCTAACAGGATACCAATATCTTCTGTACGGTGTGGGAATTCCCATTCAAAATTACCAACAACGGTAAGCAACTGTAAAGGATAAAGCTGGACGTTTTAAAAATCATAAGAACTTTATATTCACTTCAAAAAATAAGAACTCTAAATTTTAAAACCTTTTTAGTAAATAATGCAATAGAATCCTATCTGACCAAATTAAATTCTTTATTAATAGTGTTATTTGATGTTTTTTTTAAAAATCATTTCCATTTATATTTTTTTTGTTCTTTAAGTTTTATTATGATTTCTGTTTTTCATTAAACTAGTTATATAAATATTAAACTTACGTCGGGCGTGAATGGCTATATAGATTTGTAAAGTTATATTAGGGGAGGGTAATCTTAGATTATTTGTTTTGTAGTTAAATTGGGTCAATGGATTGGATATATTGGTGTAGTTAGTAGATGTAATGCAAGATTCACTATGGGCAGAATCGTTTGTATATGCCACACTCACCCGTTTGCCTATGGAAGAAATTATAAGTCGGAGACCGCAGTTCCTTTCTATGGAGTTTTTTTTTTATTGCTCTTGTCAGATAGATGTATGTATTCCTATCTGACGAGAGGCAATTTCTTCTCTTAACTTTTTGGTGCTGCCGTATTGCGTATTACATTGAATGCATCGATATATCAGATAAATTGACACCAGTTTTGGCTGCGAACATTTAGCCTAAGGTTAAATAGGGATAGAATGTTTTATTTTCCAATGCAAATCTATGTAGTCTATTCATACTCGACACTAAATAAAAATGCATTAAATTTAAGTTGTTTATAGACACTTGCATAGATTGGTTATCGGTTAAGTATGTTTTGGGTTTTCATATTTGATCAAAATATATAGACATTCGATAAATAATGATACCTTACGGTGAGTATCTAAAATATATTTATTTGGATGTCTTTTAAGTTATTGGTGACAATGCAAGTATCTTATGGTGAATACTATTGGGTTACTTATAAATTTCCCTCTGCAATTGTCGGTATCAATGATTTTATATTTTGATCATTTATGTTGATTTTGAAATGTTTTTGACCGTTGTAATCTATGTAACCGATCTATACGCAACATATTAAAACAAGATTTTATAATCCCATCTGTGCGAACTTAATTAAAATGTAAACTTATAATATAATAGAAATAAAAATGTAAATTAAAATCTAAAGTAAAGTTAAAAAGAATGTTAAATGTTAAAATGTAAACTGATACTAAAACAATTTCCAATCTTATATATATGTGCATAAATAAATGTTTGTATGCTAATTATTGGCAGTGGCTTATTTTATTCTTTTTTATATATATTCTTAGATTATATTATTTAATCTCTGCTATTTCACTGAGCTAGTGACATGGGCTAATGTCCGGAACCAAAATATTTAAAAAAAAATTTTTTTTTTTGACTTACGTATCTGCCTACTTTATAAATTTTTCTAGGTTCAAATGCCTAGTTGGCGCCCTGTAGTGCAGATTACCGTTAAGTGTTATTATCCGGATCATTACAATATATATATATAATGCTTAACCAGTACTTATCAGTTGGTCCAGATTATCATCTCTCACACACATATATAATCAGGGCTTGGTTTATATTGAGATAACAAATCTTCAAACTTTAATGAACATGCTTCAATCTTCTCCATACTCCAACTCTTCAGCCATCAATATCATTGAAAATCTGATGATGATAAACATGGGTGTTAAACATGCTATCATCAGATTTTCAGTGGTATAAATGGCTGAAGAGCTGGAGTTGGAGAGTGGAAAATATTGAAGCCTGTCCATTAAAGTTTGAAGATTTGCTATTTTAATATAAACCAAGCACTCATTATATATCTGTGTGTATGCATGTGTATGGGAAATGATCCAGATCAACTGATGAGCGCTGGTTCAACATGAAATATATATACTGAAGATGATGTATCTTCACATATATGTGGTCCTGTGTATCAGTTGTATAATATGAAGTGGATGACTGAAAGGAGCTTTTGAAAGTCTGAGTTCAAATCCCTTCTATTTAATTTTATTTAAAATTAAATATATTGCCATTTGTCTATATTTATGCTAATTTGATATCTATACATGTGTAAAGATTTATTTTTTCATATTTAGACAGTTAGATAGTCCTACAGGTAAATGAGAATGGAGACTTAAAGGAAGTGACATCTGATGTAAAATAAATTATTTTTTTCATTAGAGGAAATTTTGTGAATTATGATCATTATCATCGGCTATATATGCTTCTTCACCCACTTTGTTACAATTTATATCATGGCACAATTTTTACTTTTAAAACATTAAACCAATAAATAAATTGCAGAAGTATGTTTTCAGCTACTTTAGCTAATTCTTTTTAACTGTGCACAATATTAAAATGAATATATTAACTCCCATATTGCATTATTTCCCATTATCCCTACATTGTCAAATTTCACATTCACTTTTTGATGATTGAACACATGGCTTCTTTTATTTTTTCTCTTCAAGTAATATTTTTACTTTAGTGAAATTGTACCCAAAACTTCTATTATATTAAAGGTCGTGATCATTAAACACAGGAAATATTTCTGCATATTTAACATAGATTGCGGAAGATACTTTGTGAGACAATTACATAAGTTAATACAATAGTGATTCAGTTCATGCAGTGTATAAATTCTATAATCTATGTCTTTTCTAAACAAATTAGAATTTAAAGAATATTCACAAAATCACACAATAAACAAAATTTGTAAGGTATTGTTACCAATTTAATTTACTTAATTGAAATTATTGATTTAATTTTTCAAAGTTATCCTATCTCTAGACATCATTGTTAATTGTTTTATTACTCAGACAATTAGTCTTATATAATATTCAGATATTAAACTTATTTTGTTAATGATATACACGTTTAGTGTCTTATTTGACTTATTTAAATTTTTTCCTTTGAAATAATAAAAGATTAAAAAAGAATATTCTATATCTGTTGCCTTAATTGATCTGACTGATTATATTGCAAAGGTATTGCTAATTAACATTTTGTTGGCTCTTGTCTGTCTAGGCTATTTTAAGGCATTTGATATACTTTTAGTGAACTTGTGGTAGCTAAAATTAAGATATTTTATCTAGATAATAATGCCTTATATTTTATGAATAGCTATTTCATGGATTAAAAATAGATGGTGTTTATAAAATAATATTTTGTCTGATACATTTCCAAAGAACTCATAGTGTTCCTCAGGATTCAGTTATCAGTTCTTTTTTATATATTTACATTTGATTTTTTATCTTGTTTAAACATTGTTGCTTTTCAAAGTTTTGCTGATGACACAGAGTTTTATTTGGATTTTCTAGTATAATATTTTTTTCAGTGCTTAATAAGGTTGAGTATGACTTTGCAATTATAATGGAAATATCTTATAAACATGATCTAAATTTAAATTTATTTTAAATTACTTGGTTTTAGAAATGGCTTTGGTAGAGTCAAGCATATAGCCTTAGATCTAAAACTGGAAGGTTATAATTTAATTATGGTTCTTATCCATAAATGTCTGATCCCAGATGAATATTAAAAGTAATATTTCAGATGAATTTATTTATCCTTATATCAGATTACAGAATCTATATACATTTAATTTCTTTTTAGAGATATTAAGTTTTTATTATCTGATGTTTTAGTTTTGTTTTTATTTCATTATTGTGATGTTATTTATAGTTGATTTGAGGATTTCTGATTGGTTAGTCAAAATGTTCATGATGTATGCTATTATGACTAACACAAATTTTCTTATATAACTCATTATTTTAAACTGTCTAACATTAAAGTGAAAATATGATGCATAATACACATATAACTCAGCTCTAAACTAAAGATGAGTTGTCATCTTCATAATTATAATATTCATTCAAAATATAATCTGTATGTGCCAGGCTTTAAAAGAAATGTCTTTACTAAAAGTTCTACTTTTTATGGGTACTTTGGTATTAGAGCTGCAACATGGAGCATATATTAGACCTACTGTGACTGTTCACTTTCATATCATCCACTGATAACTTTGCAGTTGTGGGATCTGACCAAAATAACATGTACACAGATCTTGTACATGGCTTTTTTGGCAAAAAAAAACTTGAACATGGATCTTGTATACGATATTTTGGCAAGATTTATAAAGTTATTGGGAGGGGGGTGTCGATACGAATGTGAAATGGGCACAGTAGGTCTAATATATGTTCCATGTTGCAGGACTAAAAATAACTAAAAATAAAAACAAATATATTTATCATTTTCAGTAAGAAATGTATGATTTTGAAGAAGACATTCAAATATGTACGGCTTGGATACTAACAACTTTTAAGAATTTGAAAAAAAAAATGCAATTTGCAATTTTAATGAAATGATGGCATTACACAAAAAATATTAGTTTAAATATGCACTAAGCAAACAATAAATGATTTTGGTTTTTAAATGAGACATTGAAATATGTACAAATTGGACACGCTTTTTAAAATGATATTTGAAAGCAAAAAAAAAAATGTGATTTGCGATCTTAATGAAATGATGGCATTATACAAAAAAATTTTTAATTTAACTACACACTAAACAAACCATAAATGATTTTGCTTTTTAAATAATATTTATAAAAAGATGTTAACTATACATACAACTTTTGCATCAACAACTTTTAAGAATGACATTCCCAATCAAAAAAATAATGTGATTTGCAATCTTAAGGAAATGATGCCATTACACACAAATAAATTGTTATTAAATAAATAGTAAATGATTTTGGTTTTTAAATAATATTTATAAAAGCATATTAAGTATACTCATGATATTTACTGTGTAATATATAACAGGAATTGTCACCTTGAAATAAAACACTTAATATTACCTCAGCAAATGGAGATCTCTACTAAAAATTTTCCCTCCAAAAATGTAACGTGATTGCAGAGTATGCTGGGATTTTCAACAGAAATGCTAACAAATATATATATATTTTTATAAATAAAGTTAAACCAAAAGAAGGAACAAAAACCACAAAAAATACATATTAATTATGAGACATTTATTAGGTTTTTATCCTGGTGAAACCATTTCTTTTATATCGTTAAGTATGGCAGAAAAAAATCTGGACAATAACTGAAAATGTCAAAGTATTACAAAAAAAGATCATGTTGATAAAGATAAAAACACATTTCCACATGTATACTTGCAGAGTTTCTTTGCTTTCAAGTTGACACCATCACAACATTACACATTTATTGTGGGTGTGAAAAGACCTTATATCTCCCCTACATTGCAGCTCTAATACCAAAGTACATTTTAATGCATCAAGGGTATGTATAATAAATTTCATCTTTATACTAGATTTAAGATTAGTTTGTTTTCTAAAACCACACCATTTGGAATTGATGAAATAAATTTGCTACTTAAAATGATATATAGGGCCTATTTATTTATTTATGCATTTAGCAATAAAAGATCATTATCCACTTAGTTAATTACTTCCTTCTTACCTGTATGCCCATGTGCTTACCTACCTAATTTACTACCTATTTGTATCAATATATATTTTATTAGTGAATTAACTTTTTTTAGTAAAATTATTAATATATATTACATAATCTGTAGCTTTCTAATATTTATATAAAAATTCCAATCAATAGTTTTAGCAATGATATTGTTGAAATTAGATGACATGGAATAATTCGTTTTCAAAAAAAAAATTAAGTTTATTTATTTATTTTAAATTTATTGAAAGATTTATTAGAATTTATTTTGTTGGAGCTGTTATAAATAGAATCATTTGTATTCATCAAAAATAGATAAAAATTATTAATAGTACTTTCATCAGTTGGTCATATAAAATTAATAATTATTTCAGTTTTTATTATAAAAAGATGAAATATATGTATTTGCTTAGACGATAATTGCTTATGGATTATGTTGTCTAGTTTATTTTATTTATTAAAGATTTTTTATAAAGGTCCTGCAAGGTAATAAATAATTATTAAAGCTCTAATTAATTAATTTATTAGTTTAAACTTATTTTGATTTTATTATAATCGTTGTTAATATAGCAGCAGTTTATTCTTTAAATTTGTGTATAATTGAAATTATTAATGCCATTATTTCCTGAAGTAAATGATCAGTAATTTTAATTATTTTTATTTTATTTTTAGACAGATTATAAATTATATACATATTATTTTTTCAATGTGATAGAGTGCTGTTAATACATTATATAAGTTCTAGTAAAAGTATAGAATATTTATTACTAAATATATATTTAATTCTCTTGAATATATTGATTTTAAAATCTGAAATAATTTTATTTTATTAAAAAGTAAGTTTAAAATATTGATTTGTGAAATCAAATATATCATGATAATTTTAATTTTTATATATTAAACATATATATAACTTTTTATTAAGAATATATTTTTAATATATAAAAGTGGCTTATAATGTTGAGTTTGATTTAATTACGCCTAATTTAAATAATGCAGTTATGATTTTAAGTTTTGGTGCGATTTAAATTATTTGCATAGACTTTTTTCTGCATCTGCAATAAAATTTAGAATTATTTATATATTAAAAGATAAAATCAATTATCTGTAAAGTAATGCTGTTTATTCTTTGAAAATTTTTTCTGCAATTTCACCAAATTTAATTTCTATTTTAATTACTATTATATATTAGAAATTTATTAGGAATGCTGTTGCTTTAATCAGTTGGATTGATGATAATGTTTTTATCTGTATTATTTTACTTTATTTTTTTCTTTTAATGCTATAATGCTGATAATATTATTAACAGTATCGTACCATTATCATCTATAGTTGGTAATTCTAAGCAAAAACTACCAAATGAACAATTTAATTATATTTGACAAAATAGCTCAGTTGGTTAGCTTTCCTTTAAAATTCGATATTCAAAAATCTAAAGGCGTGAGTTTTGATATATATTATGCACAAACAAATTTCTCAGTGCATATTTTTAGCAAGCATTAATTCACAATAAATACATTTCACTAAACACCGAAATGATTATTAATCAGTTTTTATTAGATTATAAGTTGTTTTATTATATTTAGCTTTAAATATAGATTTTAATTTTTTTAACGTTATAATTTTTTATTTATTTAAGTAAATCATAATTTTCATTTTTAATGATATCTTTTTTTACTTAAGCTGTATGAGGTATTTTTTAGAAATTCCAATCAACTACACTTTGTTTACAGAATTTAAAATATAAAACTTAAATATGATACTTATTTATTTGAAATTTAATATTAAATGAATTTAATAAATTTATATGCACTCATATATGAAAGCACATATAAACATATATTTTCACATTCATATTAAAATTATACACAAGCATACATGATAAAGACAAAGTTTTTAGTAAATAAAATTTTTAAATGTATTAATATTAAAGAACAAACCTAATAATTTAAAAATAAATGGATAAATTTAATAATTAATCCTATTATTATTATTGCCATTAAATAATTAGCTTATTAAAATTTCTCTTATTTTTCTTTCTTTTTTACTTCATAAAATCTCTTTTGCTTTGATATATGTATATATTGTGACAAATGTATATATATATAAATTATTAATCAATGTCTGTATTCCAATTATAATAAAATATATATAATTATTCAAAACAATACAATAATTAATACATAAAATATTTAAACAAATATATACAATTTAATAAATACTTTCAACTATCTATATCTTTCAACTAGACTCAAATTGTATTAGAAAAACCTAAAATAAACAATTATTATAAAATATTATATCCTATGGACTTCTTAGTTTCAAAATATTAGTTTTGTATCAAGATATGAAGATATAATTCTTAATACAATATATATTAATATTAAAATTTATTACATATTTATGATTTTTCTTGTGGAAGTTTGATATTATAAATTATTATTCAATGAATTAAATAGTTTAGAAGTTTAAATGGAGTAAATCTTTTAAGCAAAAAGTCAATTCATATTTAGATATAAAGTACATAATAAAAATAAATTAGATTATTTATGGTAATAAAGATATTGAAAAAGAGGATATATTCTTATTCAAATGTGCAATTGCACATAAATTATCCATTTAAAATCATTTTTATTTAGAAGAATAAATTATTAAATATAGTTCTATAAAATAAGTAACATAAATTATTTATTATATTTTTAAATGTTGGATATACATAAATTAATTTATAATATTTTATAAGTTTAATAATAATAGAAATATTTTAGATGCTATAGATATTATAAAATAAAATATACTTGGATACAATACATTTATTTGTAATGAACATAAATTTATAAAACAATATATAAAAATATATGTCTATTTTATACTACTCTAATTTAAATAGATAATAAATAATTCAAAAAATAATTTTAAATCAAATTTCAATATATAAATCTATTTTTGGGAAACATATATTGGGGAATCTCATTACATTGGAGAAAAGATCAAGAATTTTATTATATAAACAAAAAATCAAGACAAGAGAATGTTAAAATGATGATTATCACATCATATTTTTGATCATAATGTAACATTAATTATTTTTATTTTATTTTAATAAATTAAAATTTGTATTGAAAGAAATAATAATAAACCAAAATTAAAGATATTTAATAAAAAGAAAAGCAACAGTTATAAATAGACAGACAGCCAATATAAAAATTAATGAATTGTGGGAAAATGATGTATGAGTATTGCTTTTGTTTACATTTGTAACGGTTTTTCTATACAATTTGAGTCTAGTTGACAACGACTACTAGATAGTTGAAAGTACTTCTATTAAATTGGTATATATTTGTTTAAAATATTGTTACTGTATTAATTATTGTATTGTTTTGAATATTATATATATATATATATATGAAAAGAAAGTTACTTAACACTAACAAAAATTATAGAAAATAACAAACCATTATACAAACAAAACCGACCCTCTGTTTAAAGACTATACCAAAAAGCAAACCTAAAAGAAAGGTTTGCTATTATTGAGATGACTTTAAACGGGACAATTTGTAATAAAGTTGTATATTTTATATATATATATATGATAAAGTCACAATATACTTTATCAGTATATGCTATTTTAATTGTATAATATCCAAAAAGAAATCTAAATAAACAAAAAGTAAAAATATTAAAATTTGTAAATTTAATAAATTTTACAATATAGCAGCAATCACATTTCATTTTGAAGACCATATGTAATGATTTTTAACTTATAATAAAAACCTATAATTTGATGTGTACTGTTTTGTGAATAATAAAAAGTTTCCTAAGTGTAAAGCTAAAATTTCTGTAAAATTAATAAAATTCTTAAAGCATCTTTCTTAAGTGATAAAATAAAAGTTATCAGTTTAATAGTATCAGTGAAAAAGAACTGTAAACCATTCTTATATTCCTTCAGAAAGCTTGAAGTTTTAAGAGTTGAAACAAGAATCTGAAATGGATAATGGCATGTAGAGATAACTATATAGATTTCAAAATCAATAAAGACTTAAAAACATTAAAACAACTTCAGACTGATATTTCATTTTCATAGAGAAAAAAAAGTATCAAAGAAAAAGAATATTGCCTAGAGTGTATCTAATTGTATTGAAAGACTGACATTTTATTATTGACTTTATTAAAAAATTATAAAGTTAAAATGTAGTAAGTTTGTTACTATTGTTATATTTTAGGTAGATGAAAATAAATGTGCATATACATAATAAATATATATGCTCTCAATTTATTATTAATAATTACATTTTCTTATTAAAATTTTGTTTATACTATAATGCTAATTTATATATGCACACTATACATATAGAAAAGCAAGTGTTATATATATATAATAAAAAGTCAGATGTCACATGACTTATATATAGCTTGCACTTACAAATAAGTAAAATTAAGAGCATGCTAATGAGCTCTAAACAAGCTTTTTTTTCATTTTATGATAAATGCTACTACAAGAGAAGGCATTCAAATTATTTTTATCTTGGATTGTCCCCAGACCGATTTTGACCTATGAGTCTCTTCATTAGCATGCTCTTAATATTACTTATTTGTAAGTGTAAGCTATATATAAGTCATGTGACATCTGACTTTTTATTATTACAATTATTATTTTGCTGTTGGTGCTTTGTCTAAATTAAATGGCTAAGCCTACTAATATATGGAATATCTAAATTAAGTTCAAGCCCATATGATTTTTTCAGTTGGAGAGCTGGCTTCAAAGACATGTAGATGTCTAAAAGTTTCAGATCTTCTTGACAATTAACTTTTAGATAAGTGCTTAGCTTGAGTTGGTTTTTTGAATCTAATGTCCCAACTCCTCACTGAAAAGACCCATAGGTGGAAACCGGTCTGGGGATAGGGACAATCCAAGATAAAAATAATTTGAATGCCTTCTCTTGTAGTAGCATTTATCATAAAATGAAAAAAAAGCTTGTTTAGAGCTCATTAGCATGCTCTTAATTTTTTATATATATTCTAACCTATCCGTGTGCATAATCACTTCCGGGCAATATACTATTAAATAAAAATGGGTTAGCTCAGTTACAGATTACATTTGGTTAAATGCAAATAATTGATAAATAAAATATCCTGCATAAAAATTAAAACATTCTACTATCGAAATAATGAAAAGGTTTAGTTTATAAAATAAATAAATAAATATTTATTATTTTATGAGACTTGAAAGTGAAAATACAGATAACAGGAAAGATTATATTGAGCCAATATCCCACAGGATACTACCTCAATGGCATAAGAACACTATCCCCCCTATTACTATCTCAAATAAATAAACATATAGTATTCTTATGACTTTAAACAATCCTACTCATTAAGATTAAACTAATAATTAAATCTTAAGCTTTTATCTACCATAATTTAGCTCAATAAAATCTCAGGTTCATAAAATTATTCTAAGATACTCAAATCACGGTAGTAAAATATGATAAGGGATTTTTATGTCATACTCTACTACACTTAAACTAATAATAATAATAATAATAATAATCATCATCATCATCATCATCTTCTTCTTCTTCTTCATTGGATGAACTAATTTTATATATCTTTTCACTATAATCTTTTATTACCATAATTAAATAAATAAAATACTATAATATAATCTTTTATCTTCATATAATAACATAATAAATATGTGGTAGCATTTTATAATCTGACAAAATCTACATGTGGCAATTAATAGCATATAATTCGATGTACTATTATGATAATTAATTTATGGCTATAAGATAATATAAAAAAATGTGATTACTTAAATAAATAAATACCAAGAAAATATTCGAATTCTTAAAATAATTCTTTATTTATTTTTGTGCAAAAATATTATGTTTAATTTAGCTATTCTGTGTATCTCATGCATCATGATGGGAAAAATAAATAGTCTGACACACAAACTTTTGAAAAACAAATTTAACAAAGTTTATTATAACACTAAAACAAAATAACAATTTATTTACAATATTTACATTTTTAACATCTTTAAATTTGCAACGTTCTACATTTTTTATTTAGAACCTAGTTAAGTCTTCACTCTGACTTAAAGTAATGATAATAAAATAATACAATTTTATTGATCCCTTTGTGATCAATCTTATGATAGAATTACATTTTATTTATACTTATTTAAAATATATTATATCTTTAACCATTATTCAACTATGCTTCTTTTTTTATTTTTATTTAAAACATCTATTGAAACATAGTATGGAAAACACAAATAATAATAATAATAATAATAATAATAATAATAATAATAATAATAATAATAATAATAATAATAATAATAATAATAATAATAATAATAATAATAATAATAATAATAATAATAATAATAATAATAATAATAATAATAATAATAATAATAATAATAATAATAATAATAATAATCGAAAGCATGGATATATTTTCACTAGACAATTTCATTTTACAATGTTAAAAGATATCAGGGTTGTCGTCGATGAGCCACCATATCCCTCTGGATGGCACTGTTTTTGTGCTAAAACACATAAAAATGCCATTTCTGCAGCCGACACGTTCGGATCCACGTTTTCTATAATACAACATTTTTGTTGTCCTACAGATTGCAGGCCACTATGTCACATCAGAGTACAGCATGTATGTTTACGCAGCAAATACATTTTCCCAATTTGTACAGTTTATAAAATGATTACGGCTTGGGGAGAGGGTGTGTTTTTTTGAATTGGATGGAAATGTTACTTTCATTGGATTTTTTTTTATTTTAAAGTATTGAAATGTTCAGATTTTGTAAAGTAATAATTAACAAACTTTTTACACTATAGTGTATTGAAGTTTTAAGTAGTAAATGTTGACGAGATATACATATAAAGTGAATTGGAATTAGGTAATGCGTCAAGTAACGTACATTTCCATGAGACATTTTAATATTGTACCATGTGTATATTTTTGAAATAAAAAAGAGCGTTAACACAAAAATATCCAGTAAGAAAAGTAGAATTGTACAGTTTTTTTAAATGCCATAAAAAGCATATATTATAAACATTATATATATATGTTGTTAATTAAAAAAGTTTTAGTTTCTTTCTTTTCTCTGACTACTGTTATACTTTGTTGAATATAGTTTACATTTATTGTTATCATTTATTTTATAGATGTTAGTAAAAAAAATATTTACAAAGATATGATTTTGATATTTTTTATTTTAGCATTACAAACAACAGAACACTAACCGTAAACCTAACCCTAAAACTAACCCTAAAGCTAACCCTAAAACTAACCCTAAACTAACCCTAAAACTAAAACTAACCCTAAACCTAACCGTAACAACTTTTACTTTTAGTTGTCATTCGATTTGAAATAAAAAATAGTGGTAAACAACAACAAAAAAAAAGCTGTAACCCCAGTAAAAAAATCTCCAATAGAAAATTGATTTTTCTAATAAAAAGAAAACTAAAAAAGACGAATCAAATTGTAATTTGTTTATTTTATTTTACATTTATTATTATCATTTAATTTGTATACGTTAATAAAAAATAATATTTAAAATTAAATAATATTTAAAAAAGATGATTTTCTTTTGTTTTTATTTTCGCATTACAAAAAACATATCAAAATGATTATAATTAATGGCCTGTGAATGATCATATTTTATAGTTTAAGCGAGGTAACTGCACCATCCAGTGGGATATGGTTGCTCCTCGACGACAACCGATATCAGATAAAAATATCTACTGATAATTTATTACTAGATTGTGTGGATATCATTGTTCACTACATTATATTTATTAAATATAATATATCCCATTTAATATTACTCTAATAAGTTGTAACTACTGATATATTCCCTATTATTTAATAAATATAAAACTGTACTTATGCTTATTGTTTATATAATTTTACTTTATAACGTTATATCTTAAAAATATGCAGTACTCATTTAAAAATGAAATAAAATATTTAAAAATTATTTAATATTTTAAAAACAACTTTGCTTTACATATTTTATTGCTGAAATTTATTTTATTTCCAAAATAAAATCTAAAAAACATATTTTATGATTCTTTTTCCTTTTGGATCCGTTGGATTTTCAATTCCAATTTATACCAATTATACTTCTTTTTACAAGTAAATGAATTATCTCATTCAAACAATAGCATATCTTAAACTCTAAATTATCTATTATTTCTTTTTAAAATTTACCATAATGTGAGATGTAGTTACTTTGGAAATCTAGATAGCGAATAGATGTGTAGGCTTTAGGGAAGAAAACTAGAGTATAATTCATAATACATATAGAAGAAAATACCATGGCACAGTGTGTCTATAAGAAATAGAGGCATGACCTATTCTATCTAATGACCTCCAATACTATCCATGATGTCAAAGCTACTCCTTCAGCTTTATTGAAACATCAATACTTAAAAAATAGACACTGCCCACAAATAAATATACACCTACAGGGCTTTGTTAACTGTATTGTATATCTAATCAGATTACTAAATACTATTCATATTCCCTTATTACATCCTACCTTAATATCATCTCCTGGGTTTATTTTCATAAGATTACAACAAAATCACTACCTTATCATTATTTCCTAAAAGATTTATCAAATCTTACATCAACAAATAACTAACTTGCATATTCAAAATAATAAACAAAATTCCATTATAATTAGTCCGATCTCACTAATCCACAAGAAAAGTCTGTTTTACTTTCTTATTCTGTATTCTAAACACATACAAACTAGTCATATAAATACTTTGAACATCCAATAATATGAAAGTTTTTAAAAGAATCACATAAATATTTATCATCATGTTGTGTTATATTACTAGTATAAAATTATAGTATGCATATTCCCAAAATAAACCCTAATCTCATAATTTAAAAGTGTTGTATAAATGCATTTGCATATGTTTTAACATTTACACTTTCATACATTATAATTCATAGGCAATCTGCAAATAAAGAAAATAAAAAATATACATCATAAAATATATCAATATTCATTAACTATTACCAAGTGATATTGACTTGTCATCACTTTTGCAGTCTTCTTTTTCCATCATATAGATACAACATTGCACGCATGAAAACACAATCCATACTTTTATTTAAAATGTTCTTATTTAAATTATTAAATTATTCTACTATAAGATTATAATATTATCAATAAATTAATATTCATATTCTTACCCTTATAAAAAATAATATTACACTTTAAAAAATTTAATTAAAAAAAATCAAGACTATAATTACCTATATCTTCAATTGATGAAGGTTCTTGATAAAGTTCAAAATGTTATTTTCTTTCTCCAGAGTTTTTTTAAATGTTCTCTTAAGAGCAATTTTTACAACTCTCCCATTGCTACGACGATGAACAAGACAAACTGTTTCCGGGGCGGTGAGTGAAGTTTAAAAAATGAATCAAAAAAAAATAATATGACATCTTAAAAATCTTGAAAAATTAAATAAAATAATCACCAATCCATCCTGGAAAAGCTTATAGAATAATACTTATGTTTTCTATTGTCCAGAACGATGGTTATTAAAATCATGATAAGATCATAATATTAAAAATAATCCCTTGAAGCTTTTATTCTAGAATATTCCGTATCTGCATAATGATGCATCATGTCCCTTTGGCTTAGCTTGAACTATCCGGATAAACTTTTTGTGCAATATAAAATATTTCCATAATTCCATACTTTTATTTACTCATGTATTCATTTTCTATGTAGGTTTCTTCTTTAGGAAAATTTATTCCTATTTATTACCTATTTTCAGTGGTTTCATTCTTGTTTTAAAATTAAGTTTTTTAAACAATCTTTTATAAATGTATAACCCTATATACCTCAGGTTTCATAACATACTCTGTGTAAATATTTTCCATTAGTCTTTGCTTAAAATAATTTCTTGAAATATTTATAATGTTTCCTTCAAAAAGGATATAACATTATTTCTATAGCATTGTTTCCATAAAATTATTATAAAATATACTTGTCATTTTACCTATTAATCTTGGACAAGACTATCTTGCTGTTATATAAAATAATGCGTATTTTACTTTTAATCAGCAAATAGCTTTTCTATTAAGCTTCTTGTACAATGTCCATAATGATAATTTATTCACTGGAATAGTCCTCTTGGTTAATATTATTAATATTATATTCATAATTATTATATTTATCTTTAAAATTTCCATTAAATATATTTTAATTATCGGCATTTCCCTATTTTTTATTACGAAGTTATATTAAGTTTCTGATGAATACTCCTGGTAAAAGAACTTTAAAAATTAGCAACGCATATTAAAATAAAGTTATTAAATATGTTTATTTTACACTCTCTTTGCAAATATTTTAAAATAAATGTCCTATTAGTTTTGCAAATAAATTGTATGAGAACACTGAAAAATTGACTAAAATAATAAAAATTTAAAATTACTATCTCCTCGATAGCTTCTGATATTGATCACTGATACATTTGATCACCCTTGACACCCTCCATGCAATCGGTATTTATATCCTAGAAAATATGTCAGTCTATTGGTTGATTCTTACTTTTCATTCGATAGCAAATTTGCATAATGTTACAGTTTTACACAATTAAATTTCAAAATAAATATGACATATTATAACTTTAAAAATATTTAAAATATTAATCCTAAATTAATTATTACTTTACTAAGTTAATTAAACATTTAAATGATTTATAAAATAATATTTAATAATTTATCCCACCTTTAATATTTAATTTATCTATTTTATTTTAAAACAAAATATTTAACTTTTATTAACTGTATTTGTCTTATACTACATTATTCAAAACATTTTATAATGACTAATTTAATATTTGCTTATATGATAGGTAATAATTATATCCAATTCTACATTGCAATTTTAAAATAGTTTGAACTTTACTAATCTAAATACTAGCAAGCATGTTTGTATAACCATATATTATACAAGTCACATGACTAATAGCCAAGACAGACTATCTGATTTTCTGTCTGGGAATAATAATAAATTGCTACACTTGTTGTATTAAATAAAATAATACAATAATACAAAATTTAGAAGAATAATTTAGAAAATATAGAATTAAATACAACTTTCACTACCATAAAACGTACTCTTAAAATATATGATATTAATTATAATTATTAAATATAATTTATAAAAATAAATATAACATTTATTTAACTATAAGTTTAAAACTATTAAAATTGAACTTTTTAAACATACTTTTAAATATTTATAGCTGCATTATTTATTATGGCCAGCTTTTGCAACCATAATGTAATAATATTTTTAGCTTTACTTAACTGTTCCTAAGTGATTTATCATAATTTTATGCATTACATATTTTATTTAGCCTCAAATTGTATCTTTAAGATATTATTAATACAATATAACTAACACATCAAGAGAACATATTCTAAATGTAAATTTTTTTAATAATTTACTGTAGTAACCAATTCTAACCTATAGAAAAGGGGACAATATATATATATTGTAACGATATATATATATATATATATGCATTACATTTAAATTCTAATACTTAATGTTTTTGTAAATATCTAATACTGAATTAAAAGAAAAAACATTCAAAATGCACAAATAGCGAATTATTAATTTATTAATATATTTAAATTTAAATATTGAAATAAAATAAGCTTTAAAAAAATTATAGAATCGAAACAAAGATTCTAATCTTTAAATAAAAAACCTTTTAATTTTAAAAATAACAAAGAGAGTTTTTAATCTTAAAAAGAAAAATTACAAACAGATCTTTAGGGCAAAATGACCATTGAAAAAAAAAATGATTATGAAATAGAAACAAGACTTGCTTTTCCCGCCCAAAGATATAGATACAGACCTCGGTGGAAAAATCCACGTAGCCAGAAACCCAAAATCTACTTGGCCACAAACTCAATGAACCGATGAAATAGAGATATGGAATATGTTTGATAGATCCTGCATTCCAGAGATAAGGTGGCTGAGGACTATAAAAAGAAGAATTAAAAGGAAATAATTAGTTAGAGAATTAGAAAATTAAAATTTTAAATTCAACTGTCTTTGCTGAAAGTAGAAAAATTTTTTAAAAAGCTATTGTCACCTTCACTAAGAAAGTAATCAGCTTCATCATGCTTCCTTCGGTTTGGCCGGCCGAAGGCAGCTTTCATCGTTCACAGATCCCAGGATCGAATTACCAGGATCGAACTACTCATGCCATATGTAGAAATTCTCATCAAGAGTCAGAAATCGTCATCGTCCACAAGGAAAGGGCCTCTGCATAAATTAGATCTTTGTCACAGACAAAGGAAGGTATAAATTTATAAATGATAAAACTAAATATAAACTCTCTTAAATTTAAAATCTTTGAACTTTATTTGTTTCTAAAAATGAACTATAAACTTTCTCTCTGGAGCAAAACTGAACTTTATTTCTTATTTTTTTTTAAAATCTTGCAATGTTAAAAAATCATAGCTAAAATTTTAAATGTAATCTCTTAAAATATGTATTGTATTTTTTTATTTTTATTTATTCATGCTTAAAAAGTTCTGTTTGTAATAGGGCGGGGGTTTGCTATTGCAAACGAATTCAAAGACAGAAATCACATATCGTTATTTGTGCATTATTGAATTTAAAAGAAGGGAAAAGTAGGTTAAATAGTATTTGTAGTAAAAATAAGTTAAGTATAATGTGTTATCGTAAAATGATTTTTAAACATTAAACTAAGGATTTTTTTTTTTAGATTTAAATTAATAAATTGAATTAAATGTAAGTTGAGTGTGGGTAGCCTGTCAACCTCGTTTGAATTAGGGGTTCTGACTTAGGACTATTTGTTTCGTAGTTATGTCAGTGCTGGTGGAGAGATATAAGTTTACATCAATGTAATGTGAAGTGTGTTAGCACATAAGGGTGATGAGTCCAACTGAATGCATGACTCCAAAGAGGTAGTCATACCATTGCAATGGACACAGATGTATTTCCTGTGACATTGACCCATTTCAGCTCTATGGATTGAGACAATAAGCCGGCAAGTTAGACCGCTCTCCCATCCATACATAGCGTTTTTCCCTATAATACATGCATGATTCCTTTGCCAGATAGATGAAAATTCCTGTACTGGACAAAGATCATGCTTCTTCAAATAATATCATGCTGTTCAAATGCACATTCCTGTCAGCGTAGTTTGATGTTAACATGTTCACATTGCATTGATTGTGAATATATATCTGGAAGTGAGCATTGGCATGGTTGCAGACTTTTAGCCTGGAGTCAAGTGCCTTGAAGATCTTTTACAGGCATCATCTGGATGGTCTACCTACGCTCGACATTCTAAGATTAAAAATTAAAGTTAAAAGTAAATAAAATAATGATAATGAAAAAAAAATAAAGCATAATTTATTTTTTTAAGTTTGTGTTATTATTTATATATATATACGTAAATAAAGTTACTTTTTGTGTTATTAGTACTGATAGTGATCTAGTGATTGTTTTTATTATTCTTTATTAAAAATATATTTGATAAATGTTTTAAAACTCTGCTATTCCATGAGCTAGTGGCAAGGGCTGATGGTCATGATCTTAACAGTGCGTATCTGTCTACTTTATACATTTTCTAGGTTCAAATGATCTAGTGGCACTCTGGCGGCAGATACGGTAAGACTGCATAAACTTCACATCCTCTCCGACCATTATAATATATATATATTGTAACCTCACCATCAAGTTGAGATAATAATATGAAAATACAACTAGCTCAGATAAAATGATTATGCTTGGCTAAAATACATATAAACTTAATATAATCAATAATAAAGATATCCTATGATAATATCTATTACTTAACTAGCTCTAACTGATTAATAAATAATAAATAATTCGTTTTATGAAAAATTAAATAAATTAAATATTAATAAATCATGAGACCATAAAGTGAAGGTCGATTAGTAAAGAATTACATTGACCAATATCCCACTTGATACAATCTCAATGGTATAAGAACGCTATCCCCCTATTATTTCAAATGATAATAAATTAATAGCATTCTTAAAACTTTAAAATAATAACAATCAATTTAGTATAATGTTACTAAATAAACTCTAATCTCTTTATTAAAACAAGACAATTATAATTATCTCAGGTTTTTTAAAATAACTTTAATCAATTTATAATCTCCTGTAGTTAAGTATGATAAGGGATTTTGTATCATCCTCAACTATACCTAACTAATAATAATAAGAATAGTAATAATCTTCGATAAATAATTATTAATCTTATCCATTGTTCAATATTATGATGATTAACAACACTAATAACAATAAAGAATACAATTCTTTTAGTTCTCATGTGGAATCTTAAATAGAATATGTGGCATAATCTAATACAATGTGAAAATATGTGGCGACAAACAACGTTAAAATTCTATGGAATAAATTGTGCAATTAATTATGACCATAATAATAATATTAATGCAAAAGAAAATTTCTCAAGTATATTATATTCTGAATCATTATAATTTCCTTAAGTAAATAATTATATCTGTTCCGTGCAAATATTATGTTTGTTTTGGTATCTGTCAATCATGTATTTGTTATGGTGAATAAATCAACATAACACAGTTTTATAAAACAAGTTTAACAAATTTTATTATCCTATACATTTAACAAAAACTATATACACTATTTACAATCGTGTTTAATATAACCTAACAAATATAAAACTAATGAAAATAATATTAAGTTACATACTTCCACATTATCAAAAAAAAAAAAAAGTAGATAAACCTTTACTCCGATTTATGTACTTATTTATGGCACATTTATTTAAAATATAATACAAATTTATGATTACTCTTATAGTTTAATAAAAATATCTATTAATTAAACATAGCTAGACAATATGGTTTTCATAAGTGTACACGAAAAATATAAAATATGAAATACTTAAATAATACTCATCTTTAAAAATATGTTCAAATATTCTTACAATAAATAAATTAAACTTAATCTAATATAATAGTGCTAGTGTTATTTTAAATATTTTTTCCTTGGTTCATTCGATAAATAAAATTGACTTTACTAAAATAATAATATTGGTGTTCTTCTACATATTTTGCTTTGTATTACTCTCTAAATAAAAATCCTTATATGTGTTTCATGTATGTTTAAAATATAAATAATATTCGTAAAATACAAGCAATCATTTTATTTTGTGTTATTCATTTTGGATGGTTTATTTTTAAAAAAATATGTATTAACACGTAAACTCAAAATATCAAAATTATTAAAAAAATCTTCTGAACAATTATCCTCTCTTTTATTTTATTTTAAAAAAATAATTTAATAAAAATATGAAAATATCTATGATTCTTTATTATTCACTGTTAGCATTTACATTCAATTTCATTTGTATTTGAACTTAACCCAAACAAGAAAACCTATCTTATTTTTTTTTTCAAAATAACAATATTGCAATCCCAAAATTATTCATTATTTTCTTTCATAAAATACTATGGTATACGATGTAATGACTGTTGAAATTAAGATAGTGATACCATGCATAAGCATGAAGAAATAACTAGAGTAAAGACTCGATAGTATAAAATATATTTGATAAACTACATGGACACAGTGTAAACAAGGAGGTATGACTTCTCTGTGTAATACCCTCAAATATAATAATAATGTCCAGGCTATTTATTCAGCCCTCACTTGAACATTTTAAAATACAAAATATCAAGAAAAACACTATCCATGGAAAATATATACAAGACACAGGGCTACATTATCTGTACTTGCATAAAGTATTAAGATAACAATATAGATTACTTCCCTATTTTCTCCATAAATCCTACATATAAGCATCCAAAGGTTTTTTTACATAATCCCAAAGTCACTACCGATTAAAACTTTATAATAGATTTAACACCCTACATTGCAAAAAAATTACTAGCACTATTACAAATAACAAACAAAATTCGCATATGACTTTAACAATTTAAAACTACTACAAGAAAAGGTTTTATTCACTTTAAAAAAAACTCAGCAATAAAAAAATGAATGATTTTGTTTTAAGATATTAAAATCAATATTCAAAATATTTCCAAAAAATAAGGTTCATACATTAAAGAATCATATAAAATTATGAGGATCAATAAATTATATTACATTGGTAATATAAAAGAAAATGTATGCATATCTTTCTAAAATCATGGCTTGTATCTTAGAATAATAATAAAGTTTTATGTGTAATTAGCACACACACACACACATGTTCATATGTTCATCATCATCATCATTATCAACCATTATCAATCCACTGCAGGATGAAGGTCTCTCCAAGTTTAATCCATCTTCTCCGATCTTTAGCTTCTCTTCTCCACATCACCCCTACACATTTTCTTATTTCATCCATCCATCTTACATGTGGTCTCCTTCTGGGTCTTTTACAATCTCTTGGAATCCAGTTTAAAATTTCAATTGTCCATCTATTATCATCTCTTCTAGCAATATGTCCAGCCCAACTCCACTTCAATCTTTTAATTTTTTCAATGAGGTCAGTAACACCTGTTTGTTCTCTTACCCATACATTGCGTTTTCGATCTCTTCTTGTTACTCCCAACATACATCTCTCCATACTTCTTTGAGTGTCTGTATTGATCTTCTATTAAGTGTCCAAGTCTCAGATCCATAAGTAAGAACTGGTAAAACACATTTGTTAAAAACCTTTCTTTTCAAACACATAGGCATATTTCCTTTTAATATCAAGTTATTTCTACCAAAAGCACTCCAACCAAGTTTAATTCTATGATTAATTTCCTCTATTATGTTTCCATCTGTATTAATAATCTGACCAAGGTATTTGTAACTCTTAACTTCTTCTAATTCATCATAATCAATCTTTATTTTCATATTTTGAGCAAATCGATTAAACATTACTTTAGTCTTTTTAACATTTATCTTTAGTCCTACTTTCCTACTTTCATCTGATAACTCCTGCAACATTTCCTGCAGCTCGGAAGCATTATTTGCAAAAACAACTACATCATCTGCGAAATCTAAATGACTTAAATAATCTCCATTTACTTTCACTCCTTTAGTTTCCCATTTTAATCCACAAAATACTTCTTGCAGCACTGCTGTAAAAAGTTTTGGAGATATGGAGTCACCTTGTCTTACACCTTTCTCAATGTTGACTTTCCCAGTATCATTATGTAATCTAATTGTTGCTGTTGCATTTTTATAAATATTCTTTAAAATATGACAATATCCTGGATCTATACCTTGATGATCCAATGCTTTAATCACTGAAGAAATGTTTATAGAATCAAATGCCTTTTCATAATCTACAAATCCAAAACATAATGACAACTCATATTCATTTGTCCTTTCTATAACTTCTCTCAATACTTGAATATGATCTACTGTACTAAAACCACTTTTAAATCCAGCTTGTTCTCTTGGTTGGTGAAAATCCAAGGTTCTCTGTAGACGAGTTGTAATTATCTTGGTAAAAATTTTATATAAAACTGATAAAAGGCTGATAGGTCTGTAATTTCTAATATCTTCTTTATCACCTTTTTAAAATATTAATATTATTACTGCATTCTTCCAATCATCCGGTATATCTTTATCATTTAGACATTTGGTATATAACTTTGCTAATATTTTTTCTGTTTCTTCACCTGCTTCTTTTAATATATCAATTACAATTCCATCATTACCTGGAGCCTTTCCTTTTTTCATACATTTAATTGCATTTCTCACTTCTTCATTTAAAATTCTGGGCAATTCGGAAGATGTAATAGATATAGGAGGTACTTGTTCTTTATTACTATATAATTCTTGATAAAAATCTTCTACCAATTTCATAATGTCATCCCTCTTTTTAGTAATAATTCCATCTATTTTCCTTATTGCAGATATAAATTTCCTACCAATACCAAAATGTTGTTTTACATTCTTAAGACTTTTATTTTCTTCTACAGCTTTTCTTGCTAGTTCACAGTTATACTTTCTTATATCATTTTCAACTCTTTTCCGCACCATTTTACAAAATTCGAGATATTCAATTCTTTTTAATGCATCATTCTTGCATATCTTCATATTCCTTCTTTTCTTCATAAGTTCTCTAGTCTCAGTAGAAATTTTATTAGTCAATTGCTGCTTTTTTCTACCAGCTATCTTTGTTGCAATTTTTAAAAGTGTATCAGTTATTTTCATATTAATTTCATTCAAATCTGAATCATGTTCAAAATCTACTAATACTTGAAACCGATTTGTAAGTTCTAATTTAAATTCATTAGAATGTTTCTGAAGATTAGGAATATCAACTGTAAATATAGTTTTTCTTAATAATTTTTGTCTCTCTAGTTTTACATTAACATGTATCTTACCCCTTACTAATCGATGATCACTTCCTGTGTTAAATTTATTAAGAACATTACAATCTTGAAATATGTATTTCCTGTTAGTCAAAATATAATCCAATTCTGCTGTACCTTCATTTGGATGCTTCCATGTCCATTTCCTTCTAACATTTTTCTCAAAAAAAGAATTCATAATATAAAGTTTTTCCTTCTCTGCAAACTCCACAAGTCTATGTCCTCTCTCATTTCTATTACCATAACCAAAATTACCTACAACACTTTCATCTTTCATTTGTTTACCAATTCTAGCATTAAAATCTCCCATAACAATTTTAAAATGTTGTTTACTCTGATCAAAAGCCTTTTGTACATCCATATAAAAATCTTCTACTACTTCATCACTGTGAGAACTTGTTGGGGCATAAACCTGAATTATCTGCATTTGATATCTGCTATTAAGTTGTATAACTAATCTTGCCACTCTGTCTGATACACCATCAATCTCCACAATATTGTTCTTCCACTTTTTATTTATAATGAATCCTACTCCACTTGTATTTCCAATATTTGTGCCTTTATAATAGAGCATATGTCCACTTTTTAAATCAATTGTCTCTTCACCTTTTCTTCTAACTTCACAAAGTCCAATAATATCCCATTTAATATAAGAGAGTTCTTCTTCTAATTCTTGCAATCTTCCTTCACTTGAAAGTGATCTGCAGTTGTAAGTACCTAAATAAAAAGTCATCATCAAATGGCAGCCTGGGTCCGCCTCCAGGATATTCTTAGCACCCTCCGCCTTCGGCCACCAACCGCTGCCTTGGTTGGTGACTTTACAGCCTCCTGGGATTAAGGGCCATGCTTTATTTTTGTCTGTCATAATTGTATAATTGGGAAAAATCTTTATCATTTACACAAACATTCATTCTGCCTTATCAGGCACTGAGAAGAAAGACCATGGTGTTTCTTGATCTTAAACTCAGAGGTAAAAAGCCAATAAACTCACCACGCTGGCTAATGCGTGTTGTTCATATGACAAAGCAATATCACAAAAATATTCCAAGCAATTCTAGAAAATAACAATAAAATACACATCATATAAAATTAATAATTTTCATAAGATTTACCTAGTGACCCTACACTTGTTAGTCACTATTATAGATGTTTTCTGGTCCAATATTTAATATAAAAAACATATTAATTAATAACATATCATCCAGCATAACACTATCACATCTTAAAATGTTTATGAAAAACTTTACAAAATAATAAAATATTTTTTAAAATATTAATTTTGTTAGAATAAATAAAAATATTTAAAGTGTAACTTTTCCTACCCTAACACTAAAAGAAAACTTAATACTACAATTAGTATGTAAAATGATAGTAAAACTGTAGTTACTAAAACTCCAACTCTTCATAAAGTTTAATTTTAAAAGTTTTTTTTCTAATATTTTCATAGAAGTTTTTTTTGGCATGTTGTTGCTAAGTGACCACTACTATCTGAAAGTTTTAAAAAAACATGGAGAGGTCTTTTTTTCCTCCTTGGTATGCAGTTGTTCACAAACAAAAAAAAATGTCAACTTTAAATCCAAAAATATTTAAAAATTAGCTATTCATCCTGTTCTGAAAATATATAAAACACAGTCTATTGTCTGTAGCTTTCCAGGATAATAGCTATTAAGGTGATATCACTTGAAAATATTTTATAAATTGTTTCCAGAGTTTTTCCCCGTTCACTTGTATTATACCAGCTTCAGATGCACTGGTGTTGGCAATATAAATCCATGTGCATTTTTACAGAAAATACCTATTTTTTATATTCCATTCAAATATTATTTTATAGTAATGCAGGTATACAGTCATTTATAAAGATATATTTCTTTAGTCAGGATAATATATTTTTTTAATTATCCATTTATTTCTTTTTCTGACAAATAATTTAAAAACCAGTTTTATATTATACTAATAATTTACGATATCTTTTAATGACAATTTGTCATAATAATTAAACCCATAATAATGTTGGTTTTTATCTTTATAATCATTTTTCAAGAGAGGTTTATAATAAACTTTTTTTAAGTCAATATTTTAAAAGATTCACTGCAACTATTTAAAAAAAAACTATGCAGTACTAATGTAAGCATAAATGATATCTTTTCCTTGTAGGTTTAATATTAAATTCATTTTCCAATTTTAAAGAAATACTAGTTTTTTAAGTTTTCAAATAATTCTTTATCATTCAAATTAAGACTTTAGGATTTTAAAAATATAATGTGTAGACATGCCAGTTCTTTGAAAAATATTTCCACATGACATATTACAAATATTCAAAGTATTTAAAATAAATAATGATACAAATTTTCCTGTAATACATTTAAAATTATATTTTCCTTTATCAGGCGCATTTATGTTGTTAATTCTTTCAAATATATTATTTCTGGTATTAAATCCATATTTTACCGTGAAGTTGGCTTAAGCTTCAATAAAAATAACTAGTAGAGAATTTATTAATTTTAGGATGCATTATTACTTTGACTTTACACATTGTTAATCCTTTAAAACTTTTCTTAAAAAATAATATTATTAAAAAGTATGCTAAGTAATACTTTGATGTTGATATATGATGATAATATTGATAATAAAATAATAAGTTAACAAGAAGTAATTAAGTAATTGATTAAGTAAGTAAAAAATAAGAGCATCTACTTTTATACCAGATCGATCTTACTATCTTATTGGTATTTAATCTTCAACTTATGATCTAATTTATATACTTGTCAAGTTTAGGTTATTAAAATTTAGAAATAAAATTTATGATTCATACCAAAATATTAAATATTATTACAAAATTTAATTCTAAATTAATTTTACAATTTTATTTAAACAAATTAAACACTTTAAAATAACATTTTAAAAATAATATGTTATTAATTTATCCAATATTTAATTTTAATGTATCTATTTTTAAAATTTAACTTTACTGACTATACTTATTTTAAAGCTATTTAATTAAATAAGTTTTTTAACATTTATTTTTTTTATGATACACAAATGTTTCAATTTTTTAAAACAATTCTAAAGTAATTTTGAAACTTTCTTTAGAAACCTTGTTTAACAGGCAATCCCAAAATTAATTTTTTTGTTTGTATAAATATCCAAAGAAAAATTGGATCTGTTGACCATGGATAGTAGTAAAAGCAAAACTATGGCTGTCTAGTCACCATAACACCTGCACATAGAATTTGAATACTATCTACCATATTGGGTTAGAATATGAATCCACTTTCTTAATGAAATCTTAAGAAATAAAATCTAAAAATCCTATACAAGGATGTAAGTTAACAAAAAAATATAAAAAAAATCTACCTAATGGCCATTATCTCATTAAAATGATGAACAACAATTTCTTTGGAAAAAGTATATTTATGAGCTTCAGTTAATCTGACCCCAAGTGCCAATCTCACTAGTACCATAAGAATTATACTTTTCCTATCTACGTAATCTTAGAACTATTGCTAATTAGGTGCCCAGCCCTCTAGCTAACTGAAATCCCAGGGCTGGGAGGTAACAATATCTATCAGGCTGAACAGAGGTAAATGGATAAATTTTCATATTTAGAATGATCTTTTCCTGATTTCTATGGTTCTCAAATTAGATTGTGTGCCATTTAAAATTAGCTACTTTGAACACCCTACTTCTAAACATTCACTCCCTCAATACACAGTTTATTTCCTTATCGAATTTATGGTTTGGAGTTTAAAAGTATGTTTAATATAATTGGTTACTTGGAAAAGCATACTCAATTCATTCTGAGAGATATATTGCCAGGAAGGGAACTAGGCCAATATAAGTGGTAAATATGTTCATTAAGGTTAGACAATTTGTTTTAAAGTAAGTATACAGATTTATTACTATTCCGTCTAATTAAATATTGAGAAAAGAGAAAAATATATATAATTTACATATCAAATGATAACATAAAAAAAGAAAAAAATGAAATTAGTTAAATATAAAAGAACATATAATAAAACAACATGTGTAAGAATGTATGCATTAATATGTTACAAATTAAATTATATAGTTTTACATAATGATTAAACCCTTAGAGAGTAACGATAGGCAATTTTTAGTTCATTTAAGACAATAAAAATTAGTCATATATACCTTGGAGTACCCAGGATTGTATTTTGATTAGGTATAAGTTTATTTCCACATAAGCTTGTTTCAATGATCCAAACAAAATCTATGAATTCTTTATGGTTGACAAATGGAAAAAATTTCTGTTAATGACAAAAGTCTGGCATGACCATCCATTTTGTGGTATTGTTTGGATATAGAAAATAATGACATCTTGTTGGAAGCTTTCTTAGTGTATATGGTTCAAGATTCATGCCTTCCTGGATTATTTTAGCAGTGTATCAGTAGGGTCCTTCAGGTTCTTCAACAGGTAGGCATTGAACAGGAACAGCTATATATATTTGAAGCTTAAGATGCTCGCCTTACATTACATGTATTTGTCTTACCCCAGCATTACGATTGTATTGATTGTATAAGTTTGATATTGCTAAATCCATTTTCTTCTCGAGATGGTTGAGTGAAATACATTTAATATTTCATTTTTTTTATAATGCAAGCACACCTGCACCAATAAACTTAGCAAAAAGCAAAAAAAAATATATTAATATAACATTTCTGTCTGAAAAACACTCTTGCTCTTTCTTTCCTTTTTCACATACTAATTAATTCAATTTTTTTTATTTCCCAAAATAGTTTATTAGCATTGAGATCTCCATTTTTCAGGCATGCTTTTAACATTTTTCTTTTAGATTTCTTTTTTTAAAGCCATGCATTTATTTAAGATTTCCTGGAATTTAGAGTGGCTAAGTAATGGAACAAAAGACACAAAATTGCTTCAAGATAGATATAACAAAGTTTTTCATTACTCTCAAAATACTATGTATGATAAAACTAAAGGAAAATGTACATTTGAAACAAGTAATAATACAAAAAAATTATTTATTTGCATATAATGGCATTCCCACAATTTATTAACACATATTTTTCTGAATGTATTCTACAATAAACAATTATAACTATATATATCTTTCTCTCTTTTTATTTATTTATTTTTTTAGTAAAAATAAAACTTTCGAACTTTATCTGTTTGAAATATATCTATATGATTCTTTATATACATACTTGCACATTGAGGCCAATTTATTTGCCTTACACTTATCTAGGCCATTGGGAAATATTATGTAATTCTTTGTAATTGGGTTTGAACCTGGCTACTGTTATACTTGTAAGCACAAAATATGTGTATTTGATGGTCACATGACTTAAAAAACAGACAATATGTATCAATTTTTATAGTTACTGTCTGAAAATAGAATTGTCTTAAACATTTTATTACAAAATATATTATAAAGAAATAATAAAATATAATAATACAATTTGGAATAATAAATTTTGAAATTATTTAAACAGTAATAAATTAAATACATTTGTCTACCACAAAATATTATACTTTTAATAAATAATTTATAATGTAAATACTAAATCTAATTTTTATTTATAATACATTAGTTTATTTAATTTTAAACTATTATTTCAAAACTATCTTTTATCATGTTATTTAATAGGACTTTTACTATATTATTTCACTATGGCCACTTTTCCCAACCATACAAAAATCATAATATTTAACTTTACTTTATAATTTTAGCATGTTAACATAGTTTTTTTACATATTTATAACTCTCAACTCTATTTTAACAAAGTTTTAAAATCTTATCAACATTATACAGCATTTATACTATTTATGTTTTCCCTTAATTTAAAATTTTTCAAAAATTAATTTAGTAAACAAAGGGTACAATATATTGTAATGGTATACAATATGTCATTACATTAATTTAAAATTAAAATAAAAACTTAAGTTTGTAAATAAAAATAAATTTATTAAAAACTAAAAGCTAAAATTAAAAAAAAAGTTGATTAACCATATGTATATATATATATTCACACAGATGGAAAACTTTAAAAGTATTTTTCTTTTTAAAACAAAAAAAAATATTTGAGTGCATTTTTTTATAAATAAAAAAAAGAGTAAAGATTAAAAGATTAATATATTTTTTTAAAGTAACATAAGTAAAAATGGAAACAGGTATTAATTAATTCCTGTAATCTCAAAATGGAAATTATTGTTCTTTTAATTAAATAAAAAAGCAAACTAGCCCTTGGGGCTCTTATATAAAAAAAGTCAGATGAAAGATATAGATAAAAATCAGAAAGATTGTTTCCCGCTCTGAAGCAGAATGTCCAATAAAAGCAGCAACCAACACTCAGACCCTAATGAAAATCATTGATTGTTCAGTGAATCCGGATGATTTATATAAAAAGAAAAATATTCAAATTAAGAACAGTTCCAGCTTGATTTTTTGAGAAGAGTGATAAGATGTACTTTTCACTCTCTCTCTTATTTCAAAGGAAGTGACTGTTAAACTATAAATGGTACTGTTGCAGACCCTGAATCACATGGGTACTGCAATAAAATAGTACCAGGATTGAACCAGCTAAGGCCATATCCAGAACAACAGACCAGTCTTCCGTGAAAGAATGACCAATAAAGACTTCATGGGAATTGGCATCAGGAACCAGGAACTCTTCTACTGTAAGATATGAACTGTAAAATTTTTAAAAAAATAATTAAGAACTTTCATCGAGATTTGACAAGCTTTTAATGATCAACTAAACCTAATTTTAAAATGAATTTTTGTCTGACTTTTAAGATTTCAAAATCAATTATTAATGTTTAATTTTATATATTTGACTTTGCTAATTTAATCATTTTTATTTTTTTATTAATATTTATTGACTCAATTATTTAAATGTAATAAATTTAAGTTGGGTGTAGATAGCTGCATAGATTCATTAATGTTTAGTTATTATTATTATTTTTTGATTAAAATATATAGATATCAGTAAATATGACACCTCATGCTGAGAGTCCAAATGTATTTATTCGTATATCTTTTTAGTTGTTTGTGTCAGTGTGGCACTTTATGATGAGTGCCATTGGGTTTATTGTAAATTTCCCTCTGCAATTACATCAATAACTTTATATTTTAATCGTTTATGTTTATTTTGAATGGGTTTTAATTTCAGGCTATTTTTCTTGTAGTTTGGTTGATGCTGGTGGAGAGATATATGGGTGTTTATATCAATGTAATGTGAAGTGTGTTTAGCATACAGGGAAAAGCCCAATTGAATGCATGACCCAAAGATGTAGTAATTGTGTTGCAATGGACACAGACGTATTTCCTGCACCATTGACCCTTTTTAGCTCTATGGATAGGGACAATAAGTCAGCAGTAAGATGCTCTTCCCCCATACATAGCATTTCTTTTTAATTATTTTATATACGTGTTTCCTTCACCAGACAGATGCACATTCCTGTACTGGACAAAGATCATGCTTCAAATAATATCGCATAGCAGATGCACATTCCTGACTGCATGGTTTTATGCTAGCATTTTCATATTGCGTTGGTTGCATTTCGTATAGCAGGAAGCAAGTGTTGGTCTGGTTACGAACTTTTAGTCTGAGATTGAACGATTGTTTTGGAAAGTTTTTAACTGAGTAATCTATGTAGCCTATCTATACTCAACATTATAAAACAAACTTTTATAAAATGTCCATATGTGCGGACTGTTTAAAATAATAATTGAAATTAAAAAATTAATAACCAATCTAAAATAATAAATTTTATTTCTCAATTTTAAATATTTATATATATGCATTAATAAATGTTTTTTGTGTGTAATTACTGGCTGTGACTTTTATTTTTTAATATTGAAGATATATTTTAAGTAAAATTATATATTATAAATCTCTGCTGCTCTGTGAGCTAGTGACTAGGGCTGATGGTCATAATAAAATATATAAAATAAAAATTGGATCTTTAACAGCACATATCTGCCTACTATATAAATTTTCCAGGTTCCAATAGCCAGGTGGCACTCTTGTATGGCAGATATGGCAAGACTTTAACTTTCAATACACTTGATTGTTATAATATATATATCAAAATTACCCCAAATCCAAAAACTCAATCTGACTAGCCAAGAAAGTAAAATATAAAACACTATCATTGGTTTTACTGTTACAAGCAGATTTCTCAAGTGTAAAGAACTATAAAATAGCAACATAATTATACTAAACATTACCCACAATTCCATTTACTTCCCATCTACTCTTAATATTAATAGAACTTTTAAATAAGTTAATTGCTTCAGAATCATAAAATTTTAATAATAAAGATTCCTTAATTCTTTTTATTTTATTTCTTCAAAGCAGACAGCCTTAGCTTCATCAAGATTAATAGTGTGGCCTGTATCATTTTCCTGGACATACAAAGCAGAACTAAGATATTTATTTTTAATCCTGCTTTTATGTACTTTATTTTTTCATTTAAGTTCAAACTACTCTGACCTATATAAACCTTCTTACAAAAACAAGGAATAACATAACCTACTTCAGGAGTAGTCTTCATATCAAAAATTTCCTTTGTATTATTCAATAAATTATTGAAAGTAATATCACTTTTCCAAGCAATTTTTATTTCCAAACAAATTACTATTTTTACATACAATTTTATAAGAAGACAATTTAAATGGCAAATAAATAAAATCATATTTTTCTTTATTCTTTACATCTTAGAAATATTACTATTAAATAAAATATTTTAAATAAATTTATCAGAAAAGCCAACACTCAAATCTTTATAAAATTGATCTTTCTGAAACAAAGCTACCCCACTAGAATTATTTAATCTCTTATTTCTATAATAATTTTTTAAAACAGCTATTTTATGAGATACAGATTGATAGCTATCAGCTTTAATTGTATACTTAAGTCTTTACTTATGCTTTTAATGTATATATATATATTGTGCCCTTTTCTATAGGTCGGTAATAGTTCATAACAGTCAATTACTAAAAATTTTAAATTTTAGAATATGTTCTTTTAATATGGTAATTATATTAAGTTAATTATCTTTAAAGTACAATTTGAAGCTAAAGAGAATACGTAGTATATAAAATCATTTAAAAAATAGTTATGTAAAGCTTAAAATATTGTTTCATATGGTTGTAAAAGCTGGCCATATTAAATAACACAGCTATAAATATTAAAAGTATATTTAATAAATTCGATTTTAATAGTTTAAAACTGATAATTTAATAAATGCTATATTTAAATTTATAGTCATATTTAATAAGCAAAAATTAATATCGTACATTTTAAAAATAAACTTTATGATGGTGAGAATTGTATTTAATTCTATATTTTCTAAATTGTTCTTCCAAATTTTATAATTATTTTATATAATATAATAAGTGTATCAATTATATAAATCTAGGCAGAGAAATAGATTAAAAGTCGTCTGTCAAAGTTATCAATCATGTGACTTGTATATGTTAAGAGTAATACTCTAGCTTTCTTCCTTAATCCTATGCATCTGTTTTCGCTATCTTTATTTCATGTAACTGCATCGTTCAGTAAGATATGTTTAAGAGAAATGATAAATAATTTAGAACTTAGGTTATGCTATCGTTTTGTATAAGATTGGTTTATTTGCTTAGAAGGAATAGGACGTTATAACTTAAAATTGAAGATCCAAAGTATCCTAAGGAAAGAAAAGAATCATAGAATATATTTTGAATTTTATTTCGGAAATGAAATATAAACTTTTTTAAAATAAAGTATCTAAACAAATATATTTTCTTTAAAGTGATAATAATTTTAAATGCTTTAGTATTATTTTTTTTAAGAGAAAATAAGTATTGCATATTTTTAAAATACAATAGTACAAAGTAAATTATGTAAACAATATGCATAGTATATTTTTTGTTTATTGATTAACAGAAATATATTGATGATTACACTTATATCATACTAAAGTAAGGCTTAAAGAAGAATATATTATGATTAGTAAACATTGTGTGATAAATACTAAAATCTAGTACTGAATTTTGGATCTATCTTGTCACCTGTATTTTCACTTCATGTCTCATGAAAATATTAAATATTTATTTAATTTATTTTTATAAACTGAACCTTATTCGTATCTTAAATTTGAGCTAGTGAAATATTTTAATTTTAATGCTGAATATTTTAGTTATTAATTATTAACTGAGATAGAACCCGTTTTATTTCATATCATATATTATTCTGGAAGTGAAGATGCACGAGATTACAGGTTAGAATATATATATATTGTAATGATCCAGAGAATATCACTTAACGTAATCTGCACTACAGGGCGCCATCTAGGTATTTGAACCTAGAAAAATTTATAAAGTAGGCAGATACGTAAGTAAAAAAAAAAAAAAAAAATTTTTTTTTTCCTTTTAAATTTTGATTCCGGTCCTTAGCCCAAGTCACTAGCTCAGGGAGTAGCAGAGATTTAATAATATAATATAAGAGTATATATATAAAAAAAGAATAAAATAAGCCACTGCCAGTAATTAACATACAAACATTTATTTATGCACATATATATATAAGATTGAAAATTGTTTTAGTATCAGTTTACACTTTAACATTTAACATTATTTTTTTAACTTTAGATTTTTAATTTACATTTTAATTTCTATTATATTATAAGTTTACATTTTAATTAAGTTCGCACAGATGGGATTATAAAAGCTTGTTTTAATATGTTGCATATAGATCGGTTACATAGATTACACGGTTAAAAACATTTCAAAGTAAACATAAACGATCAAAATATAAAATCATTGATACTGACAATTGCAGAGGGAAATTTATAAGTAACCCAATAGTATTCACCATAAGATACTTGCATTGTCACCAATGACTTAAAAGACATCCGAATAAATACATTTTAGATACTCACCGTAAGGTATCATTATTTATCGAATGTCTATATATTTTGATCAAATATGAAAACCCAAAACATACTTAACCGATAACCAATCCATGCAAGCGTCTATAAACAACTTAAATTTAATGCATTTTTATTTAGGGTCGAGTATGAATAGACTACATAAATTTGCATTTGAAAATAAAACATTCTATCCCCATTTAACCTTAGGCTAAAGGTTCGCAGCCAAAACTGGCATCAATTTATCTGATATATCGATGCATTCAATGTAATACGAAATACGGCAGCACCAAAAAGTTAAGAGAAGAAATTGCCTCTCGTCAAATAGGAATATGACATCTATTTGACAAGAAGAGCAATAAAAAAAAAACTCCATAGAAAGGAACTGCGTTCTCCGTCTTATAATTCCTTCCATAGGCAAACGGGTGAGTGCGGCGTATGAAACGATTCTGCCCATAGCGAATCTGATATTACATCTACTAATCACACCAATATATCCAATCCATTGACCCAATTTAACGACACAAATAATCTAAGATTACCCTCTCCTAATATAACTTTACAAATCTATACAGCCATTCACGCCCGACTTAAGTTTAACATTGATATATTTTAATTTATCGGAAAACAGAAATCATAAATAAACTTAAAGAACAAAGTTAAATAAATGGAAATGATTTTAAATAAATAAATAACAAATACATCAAATAACATTATTAATGAAGAATTTAGTTTGGTCAGATAGGATTCTATTGCATTATTTACTAAAAAGTTTTAAAATTTAGAGTTCTTATTGTTTCAAGTGAATATAAAGTTCTTACGATTTTTAAAACGTCCAACTTTATCCGTTGCTTGCCATGAACGTGAATTCCCATGCCGTCCTAAAGAGGTTAATATTCTGAAGGCCGATTTATTTATCCATCCAGAGATTTTTGCTTTAACTAGTCCTCGATGTAGAAAACGATAGTTCATTTCTCTTTCTTTCTTAGCAGAACTGAAGGGATTGAATCGTGCGTCTCTTCAATCCCTTCTCCTGCACCTCCGCACTAACACCTATCTGTCACATCGTAATAATCATAATCACTCCCTAATAATTTTCAAACTTGTCCTTTTATATTACTTTGAAAGATTGACTTAACATTACGTCATCGATGTGATGATCCTTTTCATTGAGGTCCGATTTCCCAATGGATTTATTTCATTTGCTAAAAGTTTCTATTGTTTTCCTATCTGACCGATGTTTTTACATTTAAATGCCCAAGGCTGGTTTACATTTGACTAATTAAATTTATCATTTCCATTTCTGATTAATTAACCTGTTTTCCAAATCAAAGATATATTTAAAGATAAATTTAAAGATATAATTTTATCTTCAAATCTTTTTAAAATTTAGTTTTAAAATACTTTTTCTTTAATAAAGTTTTATTTTAATAATTTTCATTATCTGTGCGATTTAATATATACGAGTTTAAGATGATATTTAATTTCAATTTTTAATTCTTAAAGAAAATTTTTAAATGCGAACTTTTTAATTTACTTTCATGTTTAATAAATAAAAAAAAACAATGTAACGAACATCTGTGCTCATTACAATATATATATTGGTACAAAAAATAATATAGCTAGGTGGAACTAATTAAAATTTTTTTCAATCTTCCAGATGACTTGATTATGACAGTTAATACTTTGTATACTTAACACTTTTATCCAAATTAATTGAATGATGAGATTATATAATTCCATTTTTTTTGCCTTACTGATTATATAGTTTTTTCATATATTAATTTTGCTCTGTTTACAAACACTAAGTTAGATAAATTGTGTTTAAAAACCAATTGCATATTACATCAAGTTTAGTAAGATAAATAAAAACAAATAATTATTTTTTTTTTTCTCTTTAAATAATCCTAAAGATTATTTTGGTTTAATTAAAATATTTATTTAATTTATCTTTAATTAATTGATAGGATATGTAAATGAGAAGAAATTTAATTGATGGAGAAACAGAATAGAACTTTCAGAGATTTTTTTTAAGAGCTGCTGTAGCAACAGCAAGAGTAAAAAAAAAAAGTAAAAATCTTTTCTTTATATATATATTACCATTAAACATATTAAAAAAAACAAAAGCTCTTTAAAAAAAAGAGAGAATTTAAAGACAAAAGAAGTAAGTTAAATTAAAACTTTTTAAAAATAATTTAAATTGAAATATCAAGTGTTAATAGCAAAAATTATAGCTAAGTCTTAACAAACCTGTTCAGATCTTCCAACTGTGAGTCTAGCTGCTCATAATCTTTCAAATATCTACAACTGAAATATACTAAAATTATTGTTAATCGTGATAACAGGAATGGCAGTATTAATACTTTCAGTCCAAACCGCCATATTGAATTTTTTAAAATACTGAACTGAGACACAATTTTCACAGTAACTTCAGTTTTAATTATGTTAGAGCAAAACAATTACATTAATAGAAACTAGAAAAGTTTAAACAAACATTATATAAAAAATAAAGAAAAAATAATTTTCACATCCAAAATAATTATTATTTTATTGTTTGTTCATAATTTAAAAATTAACATTAACTAAAATTCAAATTACATCTTCAGTGATAATTTCTTTGTATTTTTCACAAAATTATCTTTCTAAACATGTTTAACATGTCTTACCTGAGATAATCCATAGCATGACAGTCTCCAAAAAAGTTGGATATGAATTCTTCATTTTTATCTTGTATCCCAACAGTTGCAAATGTCAAAGGCATCTATAAAAAAAAGATTCATCCTAATAAAAGATACAAAAGAAATCATCATAGCAATTGGCTTCTTGTCTATCTAAAACTAGAAATTGTAGGCTACTGTCTATATCACTGATAAAATGAGTTTCATCTCTTCATTTTATATTTTTTTGTGTACATCAGTAATGTTTATATTCTTTATGGACACCAGTGATGTTTATATTCTTTATGCATACAAGTGATGTTTATATTTTTTTTGCACACATAGATATAATTTATTTGCATATAGTCTATTTGTTAGCTATAGAATTGAAAATAATGTTATGAAACATATAGCAAAACCAGACTGACTCCAAAGCATGAACAAGAATAAACAAAAACATAAATAAGAATCAGAATTTGATTAAATGCCTGCATATGCAATCTTTCTATACATTTGATTATTAGTTTTATAACTCATTACTTGTAAAGACAAACATATTATATAAACAATTATAAATAATAAATAATAAATTATTAAACTTTTTGAAAATCATTATTTTTATTAAATAAGTGGATTAGAACTTTAGAAAATTACAGTAGATATGAATTCTATATGAGCATAAATAAATATATAATTTACTAACTACAAACTAAAATTAATAAAAAAGATAATTTTTTCAAAAAATTAAAAAAAAAATTAAACATTATTAAAAAAATTAAAATTTTATACTTACGAGTCATTATGTTGAAGCTTTATTGTAGACCTTGTTTGTGAACAACACACAGCAAATGTTGATTTGCATTCGGTAAACCATTTTTTTTCTTTTATCGCTTTGTGATAATTACAAAAGTTATCAAAAAACAAAAATAAATAAATATTGTGGTCGATTAAAACTGCTGCCAAAAATCCAAATTTCAACAGATTTTTTTGAGGTAGACATTTTTGGAATCACATGACAGAGAACTATCAAATGCCCATATTTTGGTTGATGTCATGGTTAAACTTTGTACGTCAGTAAAGAAAGAAAACAACACACATCCGATGAGCGCATTACGATCACTTAATGTGCTCAAAGAGCCGAAGCGGTCAGTCAACTTCAAAATTCATATTGCTTACAGACTATATTTTAACATTGTATAAAATGCTTCACTTTCATAACTTTAATAAATATAATAGTTGTGTATGTGCAAAGTGAAATATTATAATTAACCTTGGATAAAATGTTTTACTTTCATAAACTTTAACATATATAATAGTGTTATGTATGTGCAGAATGAAATACTATATTTAACCTTGCATAAAGTTTTTCTCTCATGACTTTAACACATAAAGTAGTGTTGCATATGTGGGGAGTGAAATACTGTTTTAATATTTTTGTGTGCCAGTGTCTGAACTACTAAGAATTAATTATAATCCCACTTTGAATTTATATTAGAAACAACATTGTGAGTTATCTTAGTATTCAAATTATAATCTAGTTGTGGATAGAAATAACAGCAAACTGAGAAACTATTTTAAGCTGTTTTAGCACTCATGGGATAATTATTTGCTTGAACAACTATTTTTTGCCTTCAATATTCATAAATTAAAAGTAATAAAATGTCTCAATTTTGGAATAACCCCTAAAACAAAGCCATGCAATTTCATTAACTTTTGATGATAATTTGATTAAAATACATAAATCCTACCTCTCAAATATTACAGGCTGTCGGAGAACCTACATGCAAATTGACTAATTTATGAGTATTTCATATAAATGGAGATGAATAAGCATACAATTAACTTTTAAAATTCTGTGATGTTATATATATATATATATAGTGCCATTATAATTTAGTCAGTAGCTAAATTTGTAGTAATGTGCATGAAAGAAAATGTAAAACAAAAATCATCATCACATTTTTATATAAAAAGGAAGCTGTAGGGCATCCAAGTTTAAACCCTAAAAGATCAAGTTTTAAAAGCTTAAGGCAGAAAGAGAGTGGGACAACAGTTATATTCTTTGTTTGTGTGTTGATAGAAAACTCAAAAAGAGTAATACACAAATTTAACTATTCAATATTTATTTTTTTTTGTTAAAAAGTAAAATAATAACGCATATGTATAGGCAGTGTGTGTGTAAGCTGTTTAAATTGTCCTTGTATATTTCAAATATTAAACTCTCTTCAAAGCTAACCTACATTTGCTAGATTCTAATATTTTATTCTATTTCTTTTTTATTATTCTATTTCTATTTTTGTTCTTTGTCTATGATTATAATTTGGGGCTTAAAAGTTGTATTTTGGGGTTTAAAAATTGTAAGGGTTTAATGTAGATATTAAAATCATAATTTCTAAAAAGCATTTAGATTGTTTTATAGGCCTGTTTTATAAATAATTTGAATGAGTGTGTGTGTACATTGTATACATAAACTACATTTTTATTTATTAAATATTGAAAGAAAAATAAGAAAATCTGTTGAATTACTATTATTTTTTTTTACTCAACAATTTTGTATTATAAGGGTTGTTTTTCTGTTAAAACTTAGAGACAATGCGAGAAGTCTAATTTTAAAAGTGTCTCATCCTAAGATCAAAAGAAAGAAGCTCAAATTGGAGATGTTACATAGGTGTAAAAAGGATTAAGACTATTTTTTCCTTCAAAACAAAAGTTCATCTAAAAATCAGGATAGTGAGATTTTTCATACTATCCAGCTAAAAAAAAAAGTTGGTTGAGAATAAGTCATAAATCTAATTAAAAGAGGTGGTCAAAAATAGAAAAAAAAATCAGATATAAATGCAGTCTGGAAAATCAGTTGATATTAAGGAGACTTTTAAAAAAAATATTGAAACTAGAAAAGAAAAGGATTTTTATTTTGACCCAATATTCTTTTTTAAATCATTTTTTTTAATATAAAGTTTTGAAGGTTAAAAATATAAGTAGAAAAAAATATCTATGTCTCATCGTGGGGCTTTTTTTAGGACACCTTGGAACCAGCATATTATATAGGAAAGAAAAGATGTCTTGTCTGAAAAATAATATTCTACATTTTTCAACTGACCGAGAGAAATAAGATGTTTTTTAAATAGAAAGAAGAAAACATTCACCTGCATTTGAAGGCAATCAGAAAAAAAAGAGTAATCTACTGATAAATATTAAATCATCAAGTCCAATTAATTGTTCCAGTAACTGAGTTTAAACCTAAGAAAAATTATAAATGTGAAAACAACTGCTGTCCTTCATCCATTAAAAGGATCATGCTTGACAGGAAGAGAAGAAAAGTTAATAAAATGATTTCCAAATTGTCCACTAAAGCAAATAACCTCAATAGAATCATCCTCATCAAATAATTATACACCTCAAAAAAGAAATTGTTCAAAAGAAAAACGGAAATCATAGATGCAAAAGTATAGACATTGAACAAGATAAATTTGACTCATTGGACGTCGCTACAAGGAATAGAACTGGTAATATGAATTTTTCTTTTATATATTTTCTTTATGATATCAGAGACTTAGTAAAATTTTAGCAACAGTGATATATTTTTGTTTAAAGAACTTTTAAAACAACCAAGATCAATTGAAACCCAGAATTTCTTAATAACGATAAACATAAGCTTCATTAATGATTTTATATGTACTAAAATTATGATTGTCTATTAACTTAAAGTTATGAAACGTTATTAATATGTAACATTTTTTTTGTTATTATTTTGTTTTAAATAATATTTTTGTTATTATGGGGATAAAACATGCACATACATAATAATATAATACTTGTTGCATATATGTAATTGTGTGTGAATGTAAAACAATAGGCAATATTAAGAATATTAGAGTATTGTGTTTTAAGTTAAAGTATAGCATTTCAGATGGTAGAAGGGAGGGGGAGAAAAATAATTTAAAACTTGTTCTGGAAATCGTGCTCTTTCTCTTCTAACATTTTTTTAACCATTTTACTTTACATGTTAGATTATAAAGGTATGTGTGCAAAAGAGAAAAGAAAAGAGAGTTTATTTTTTTTTGAGATATTTTCTTGTGGAGTGAAAATCATGGTCAATAGGACATCCAATTTAATATACCAGTTATGGGAAAGGGGGAAGAATTTAAACTTAATGTTATGATTTTAAAACAATCGATTATGATTATTGTTGTTATTGTTAATATCAATTTTCATGTAGGTATAGAAATTTTTATGTATACGTTAGAAATGCAGTAATAAATATTGGTTTATTTTATTAAACGAGGTGTATATATTTCATTAAGAGTAGTCTTTATTAAGTGTGATCATTCATCATCAAGGTGAATATTAGCTGTTTAAGTTCCAATTAGATATACTAAAATTAAGCAATAATTACAAATTTCTTTATAAAAATTAGGTTTATGATTAGGCTTAGTCCTAAAGCTGTGGTTGAAATCATTATCATTATCATCATCATCATCATCATCACATTTTAATTAATGAGCTGTTTAAATGTTTAAAGGCCATAAATAAATATTGATTTCTTATTAGTATTATAACCACCATCCCATCATCTATATCATGCAAAGATGAGTGAATTGCCATCCTAAATTAATAATATAATCTGAGCTAGTAAAATGTATAAAAAATATTGAAACGCATTTATTATGTTAAAGATTGAGGAAATGATTTCTGTCCAATGAAATTTATATATTCCACTTTAATATACAAAATTAACAAAGCGTATGCCACGCTTGAATGAGAAGCTATAAAGATACACAGAAATTATTACACGCTAAGCGCTTTCGAGGTCTTTTGCCTCAGTTTAAGGATGATTTATGTGCATACAGTGGTATGGATCTAAAAGCAAAATCCTCCATTTTTATTAAAAATAAAGTACCAAAAGGGATTCAAACCTGGTACATGTGAAAAGGTTATAAGATATAACTGTCTAGGTTCAGATAATCTAGTGGCATCCTGCTAGACCATATTCACTTGTTATTAACTTAAATATGCAATTGACATCAAACCAAGAGATGAAAGTAACAAAACCTACTATCTCTATACCTGAGAAGTTATTTTATTAAGTTACCACTGTACTCACCCACTTGATGTTATTTCCTGAGCTATAATAGTTTGTTCTGAATAATTTGTTTATCGTTTCTACTTGTTTATTGATGATACAAGGCCTGCCTAACCCTGATTTTAAATAGGCCAGACACCTTAAATGACTAGTCTCCAGGCATTTGTTTATAATTATTGATATTGTGATATCTTTGGAAATCTAATTATAGAAATATGTTTCATTTAATCCAATAATATTTTAATATATTTGTTCAATAGCTTATAGCTACTATCCAGGTATATAAAATGATAATATTTATATTTGAATCTTAATATCTTTTGATCAAGTTTATTTAAGTTACAATGGATCTTTGATCATTGTATTTGAATTATTTAAGTTACAATGTTTCCTTCTTTTCTCTTTGATATAAAATGTAAGTTACAATTTTTTTTTTCGTTTATTAAGCTAAATAATATGTTATAATCCTTTTGATCCTTTTATTTAGTTACAATGGATGCCCAATTGGGGCATGATATGTTACCATATACCTGAGATAAGGAGGGTCTATAGAATGATGGGAGATGTGTGGTTAAAAAGAGAAAAATTTTTTAGTAAAATTTTTTTTTTCTTTTCAGTGAATTTTTTTTTTTGTTTTAAAATTGTCTTAGCCATATAGTCTTATTTTAGATTTGTATAGGATGATGTTTAATATGATTTAATTTTCATTGATGATGATAAAATGGGTACAGCCATAAAACAGCTTAGTTTTGTTTTTCTCAAATTTGAAAATAGATGAATATCACAACTTAAGCCAGAGGTGAAATAAATAATAGAATTTTTTTTTTGGAACATTAAAATGATTTATTGCCAGATAGCATAGGCATAGTAATAGGGATGAATTATGGGATAGTAGTCTCATGTGTGTTAGGGGAGTTCATTTTGTAGAAAAGTCTATGATTTTGGAGGTTGGATTGGATATTTGATCGTTGGAGTTTGGTTGGTTAGATTGCAGTTTTGATGATGAGTGGAGAGCTTTGTCATTGCCTTGAGAATGCTATGTATTCGTGTAACCCATGAATGATCAAACCCATTCACTGCTCCAACCCAATTTATAAGTTATCTTTATTTTATCATGAAGCAGTTAACAGCAGTCCTGCCATGATACCAGCCTATAAGTCTCCAAGAGAGAGAGCACAACATTGTTTTCCAATCCAGTTTATAAGTTATTCCTATTTAATCATGAAGCAGTTAGCAGCAGTCCTACCATGATATCAGCCTATAAGCCTCCAAGACAGAGAGCAAGGCTTAGTTTTCTGTAATCTATAATAAGCAAGGCATCCTTTGATACTTGCCACGTAAGACTCCAAGAGAGAGAGCAAGGCATAGTTTATCTACTTTAGCCCCTAAGACTTAAAAATACTTCTTTTATTGCAACAGAGTTTGCATCCTTCAATCAAGGGTTGTGGTAGTTAATAGTGATCGAATTGGGGTGATCTGAGTGCTCGTGATGCATTGTGTGATTGTAGTGCTGTGACTGAATTCTTTTATTTGTCTTATGATTGTGAACTGATAATCATTCTGTGGACTGTCAGTATCTGTCAGATCTCTAGGGAAATAGACGAATGTATAATTTGGGCCATTACAGACAGACATGCACTATATAGATTATTGTTGTATGATTCATCAAATGAGGGATATTAAATAAATTTTGTTTTTTGTATTTGTAATGCATAGTAAAGCCAGGTGAAAAAAAAGCAAATCAGTCGATCGGTCAGAGATAGATGTCAGACAAGGAAGTGATGTGTGGTTTTTGGTGGTCAGGGAAGCACAGATGGGATATATATAATTTTAAAAACATGAGTGAACTAAATAATACTACTGAAGAGATTATGGGAGAGGAAGGTGTCCTAATCCCGGGGATCAGTGATAGTTTTTATACTGAAGAAGAGGATAGGGAGATTTCCTTTAAAAAACAAATAGAGGAAGTAGAGAAAGATGCCTCTAAAGTTATTGGCAGTAATACAGCCTCAAGTGTGGAAGTAAATGAGGAGCCAGAAGTCGGCCAGACACAGATAGCAAAGAAAGCACCATCAGAGGTGGAATTGATGATGATGCAGATGCTTAAAAGGATAGAAGAAAGTAATAAAAGTTTAGAACAAAGTGTAAAAGATCTAAAAGAAGATAATAAAAGTTTAAAACAGAAGATGGAGAAAAATAATAAAGGTTTAGAACAAAGTATAAAAGGTATGGTAAATCTAGAACAAAAGATGGAGAAAAGTATAGAGTCTAAGAGAAGATAATAAGCAATGTATAGAGAGTTAGAGAGAAAATCTCAAGGCCAAGATAGAGCACTCTATTGAAAATAACAGCCAAATGATCATGGCTTTGGAAACTGGGATAGAAAAATCCAACATAGAGTGTAAAAATAGGTTAGTATCATTAGAGGATAGGATAGAAGGAGTTGTAGATCTATGGAAGTGGCCAAACAGGAGGGCTGTCAGGGACTGCAGTCATTAAAGGCTCAAGTGGAGCAGTCTATCGAAGAAAAGAAGAAAGAAATTGAGTTAGTTAGGAATGAGGTCCATGGATTGGTCTCCCAATCCATATCAGAAGGCATAGAAAGAAATGCTGAAGTAACTTCCGCAGGAATTAATATCAGATTAGAGGAGGTGGTAGCCAAAGTGGACTCATATAAGGAAGCTACTTTGAGCTGTGTAGATCAAACCTTCACTATGAAAAACAAGTTTAGTGGCTTAGAAAAAGAAATCTGAGAAGTTAAGGGAAGCATGGCCAATGAGTGTTTACAGATGGATCAAAATCTTAAGACTTGGGGAAACAAATGGATGGCCTTAGAGAGGAGATAGTGAAAAGGGACAAATCAAATTCTTTAGAAGAGGGACTTGGAAGGGATCAACATGAATTGGGCATTATGTTGGAGAAGGGGGAGAACCAGAAGGCGTATGTCATGGAATACATGACCCCAAGATGGATGATCTCTACCAGAAAATGGGGGAATTAAAAGATCATTAATGTAGGGCTGCAGGATCAGTCAAACCCAAATTCAGGGCAAAATGATGCTAGCATCAGTCCAGATAACTGTAGGGATAGATCAGAACATAGTCAGTCAGAGAAAGGGCCGCCTACTTTAGTTAAAAATACACAAGTTGAAAAATCAATAGATAGGGCTGAAAATAACAGTAGAGAGAAATATAGAGTAAGAGGGGCCATGACCTCAAATTTAATTAAAATTAAGGCCTTTAGTGGGGAAAGCAGGGAGAACCCCTTAGAGTATCTGTATACCTTGGAGGAACTCTTTTCTGTGTGTAGGTTGAATGAACAGGAAAAGTTGGCCAATGCCTGCAACCATCTTTATGCCTATGCTAAGGAGTGGTGGAGGTTTCTATTTGATAAGCTCACTACCTTTGGGGATTTGCTCTGTGTCATCCTATCATGTTTTTGGAGTGAGGGCAGGCAGGATCAGATGCGCTATCAGGTCACTCAGGAAAAGTATAGCAGTACCAATGGCAGCTATACACAATTTTTCCGAGGGCAGGCAGTAAAACTGAAAAGTCTGACTGCATTTCCTCTCTCAGAGCACCAGATCTTGAGAATACTCTGACAATCTCCCCCAAAGCATTGAGCAGATGCTTATTGCTGCTGATTGCCACAGTATAGAGGAAGCATCAGAAATCCTGGATGCTTTAGAGATTTCAGAACTGGATTCAAAGACTAGGCCCAAGGGCACCAAGGACAGGTATAATTATAATGTCTCTAATCTGAATTTAGGGAATCAGACAAATGATCAGAAATTTTGGTAGTTATGGGTATATGAATAATTATAGGGCTAGGCTTCCTAATCAATCCTGGGGAGATTTTGGAAATAGTGTTGTAAAGAAAGTAGTTCCTAGAAACAAGCCACCCTCTACCAGTGGAATTACCACAGTGCTAAAAAAGCTAAAATGAAAAATGGAGATATTAAAAATGGACTGAATGTTAATGTGCAATTATGTGATTTACAAAAAAAAATAGGAGAATGCTTTATGCTTGCTGCTCTTGATGGGAATAAGGGAAACTGTAATGTTAGGAGTTTCATCCTTATACTTCAGCAGAGAGTAGCCTGGATCTCCAAATAAATCATCTTTAAGTTTTCTACTGAAAAGGGGATTTGATAGGCATCTAGATGATGTTTACAAGTAGTTAAAATTTTTATTATTATTAGTGTGTTTATTATTATTAGAGTTATTTTATTGGTTATGATTTTTTTTTATTAGATATAGTTAAAACAAAAGTGCTGATGATTTTATTAGAAGGGGGAATGTTGTGCCATTACAATTTAGTCAGTAGCTAAATTTGTAGTAATGTGCATGAAAGAAAATGTAAAACACAAATCATCATCACATTTTTATATAAAAAGGAAGCTGTAGGGCATCCAAGTTTGAACCCTACAAGATGTTTTAAAAACTTAAGGAGAAAGAGAGTGGGACAACAGTTATATTCTTTAATTGTTTGTGTGTTGATAGAAAACTCAAAAAGAGTAATACACACATTTAACTATTCAATATTTAATTTTTTTTTGTTAAAAAGTAAAGTAATAATGCATATGTATAGGCAGTGTGTGTATAAGCTGTTTAAATTGTCCTTGTATATTTTCAAATATTAAACTCTCTTCAAAGCTAACCTACATTTGCTAAATTCTAATATTTTATTCTATTTCTTTTTTATTATTCTATTTCTATTTTTGTTCTTTGTCTATGATTATAATTTGGGGCTTAAAAGTTGTAGTTTGGGATTTAAAAATTGTAAAGGTTTAATGTAGATATTAAAATCATAATTTTTAAAAAGCATTTAGATTGTTTTATAGGCCTGTTTTATAAATAATTTGAATGAATGTGTGTGTACATTGCATACATAAACTATATTTTTATTTATTAAATATTGAAAGAAAAAGAAGAAAATCTGTTAAATTTTTTTTTTTTTTTTACTCAACAATTTTGTATTATTAGGGTTGTTTTTCTGTTAAAACTTAGAGTCGATGTAAGGTCTAATTTTAAAAGTGTCTCATCCTAAGATCAAAAGAAAGAAGCTCAAATTTGAGATGTTACATAGGTATAAAAAAGGATTAAGACTATTTTTTCCCTTCAAAAGTTTGTCTAAAAATCAGGATAATGAGATTTTTCATACTATCCAGCTAAAAAAAAAACAATTTAGTTGAGAATAAGTTATAAATATAATTAAAGGAGGTGGTCAAAAATAGAAGAAAAAAAATCAGATATAAAAGCAGTGTGGAAAATCAGTTGATATTAAGGAGACTTTTAAAAAAATATTGAAACTAGAAAAGACAAGGATTTTTAATTCGACCCGATATCCTTTTTTAAATCATTTTTTTTAATATAAAGGTTTGAAGGTTAAAAATATAAGTATGTCAGGCTAGAAAAAAAATATATGTCTCATCGTGGGGCTTTTTCCAGGCCACATTGGAACCAGCATATCATATAGGAAAGAAAAAATGTCTTGTCTGAAAAATAATATTCTACACCTTTCAACTGACTGACAGAAATAAGATGTTTTTAAATAGAAAGAAGAAAACATTCACCTGCATTTGAAGGTGATCAGAAAAAAAAGAGTAATCCACTGATAAATATTAAATCATCAAGTCCAATTAATTGTTCCAGTAACTGAGTTTAAACCCAAGAAAAATTATAAATGTGAAAACAACTGCTGTACTTCTTCCACTAAAAGGATCATGCTTGACAGGAAGAGAAGAAAAGTTAATATAATGATTTTCAAATTGTCCACTAAAGCAAATAACCTCAATAGAATCATCCTCATCAAATAATTATACACCTCAAGAAAGAAATTGTTCCAAAGAAAAGCGGAAATGGTAGATCCAGATATATAAAATGGTAATATTTATATTTGAATCTTAATATCTTTTGATCAAGTTTATTTAAGTTACAATGGATCTTTGATCATTGTATTTGAATTATTTAAGTTACAATGTTTCCTTCTTTTCTCTTTGATATAAAATTTATGTTACACTTTTTTTGTTTTGTTTATTAAGCTAAATAATATGTTATAATCCTTATGATCCTTTTATTTAGTTACTATATATATATATATATATATATATATATATATATATATATATATATATATATATATATATATATATATATATTATAACCTACACTCCCAACACTGCTCATATACATTACATGAGCGAAATGCCCAGGTGCCAGTTCTATTAATGAATAGAACAATATAACAAAAGATATAATAAAATTATTACTGAGACTCTATATTTAAGTTTATGTTCAGCTCAGCTCAGTGGGAGGCTATAGGCAGTTCATAAGATATATGATAATAAATGAATAAAAGAAGAAATATTACAAAATATTCAATATAATGTAAATTCCTTTGTTAATTAATTGTATGATAAAGAATCATAAATGTTTACTTAGTACAGTCTATTAAAATATACTTTAAACTTAATTTCTTCCTTCATCCTTGTATAACATATATCAGCTTGCTATAATTATACTCTTAACAATACTATGACTTGGCATATTATAATCTAAACATCTACTTTAATGCCAATCAAGAAATAAACAATAAGATAAGATCTCAGGGAATTTAACAAACACAGTTGAATTAAATAAAATATATTGGCCCATAAATTATAATTCTCAAGTATGATAAAATGTAATAAAACAAATTGACTAAACATTTTACTGTGTTTTAATAATAAGATAATGACAGAAATAGGGTATTTTAATCTCGTATCATCAACTCACAAATATACTGACCTGGCAACCTTTCTAATCATTTATCAAATAGCAAATACTCTTTATAATGTTTGGATTAAGAAATATAATATTGTCAGACACTAGCAAATTTAATATTATAACTCTAAAATAATATATCTGTTTTATAATAGATTTATGAAATGTGGAGATGTGGAAATGGAAATACGAATGTACACAAGAATAACTCAAGACACAGTTCTTAAGATTTTAAATAACTAAACAAATCATTTATTATAACAAATGAACTTGGTTTAACATAATATTTACAAATGAACTATTTGTTTTACATATATTTAGATTATCAAATAAAATTTTTTTATTTTTAGCATCAGTTTGGGATTATCCCTACTATCAAAGCAAATTAATAGCAAAGTTTAAATATCCTGACTTCGAACACAGGCTTTGCCTACATGTTTAATCTATATGACAATAAATTAATAACATGCTATATTATTAGCACAAAAAAATACTTTTGAGAGGACATTACTCTTGATTAACCAAATAAATCAAATTGCTTATATTTGGCTTTCAGCAAAGCAACTTTCTCTAATTGACTAATAATCACTTTCAATTACGTATACCTTTCATTTATAGCACAAAATCATGTTTATTCTGATGATTTGAAACATTATTTAAATAAATACACTGTATTTTAAAATATTTATTTTCCGTTTTAATCTTAATACTGAAACAGTAAGATTCGTATTCGAATCTTAAGTTTCATCTTTTTCTGTCGTCTCTCACTGACCGGTCTATCCCGCCCAAATTTAAACATTTTGATATCGAATTGTGTGTGTAACAATATTAAAAATGTATAAATATATGTAGAGTTCAGCATAAACACGCACACATTTCGATCTCAAATTAAAGGCAATAAATAGGGATAAAATAATATAATTTAGATTTCTTTTAGTTATATAAAAATGTATAATTTTAGTCATTTATTTTGCATTATAAAGTTCGTATTTATTGCTTTGTTTAAATTTCATTTAATAATAATTCTAAAAATATCTGATGTAATATTTAATTAAAAGTTAAAATAATCTTATGTTCCCTTTTTGTTTTTGAAATTTAAAAGCATCAGTCAGTGATAGATAATAAATTAATTAAAGAAAAATTCCCCAAAATTAATTAGTAAATGTAAAATGTAAAAAATAGAATGGCAGCTTTCTTTAATTAAAAACCAACTAAATGCATTGATTATCCTCAGGGCAGATTAAGTAGAACCTAAAAATATCTTAACAAAAATGTGAAAGATCAAGATAAAAAAAAGAGGCCATCTTAGACTTGCTGGAGACATTCACTTAAACTTTAGCTTTGCTCTCGATCACTGAGAGTCTCCAAAATAATAAAAATAATTTGTTCCTGCCAAGGTATGACCGAGTAAAGCACCTAGATTATTCTCCATTGGAAGATGGCCTATCGGATGCTGAACTTTCATTGCCCATCATAAATTCACCATGAAGATCTGCTGCCTGAAATGAATGAGAAAGCTGCTGCTGCCATGAAATTAAATGAATATCTAAATACAAGAAAGACTTGCCACTCGTGAACTTTTTGCTGCTAAATTAATGGAATCAGAAAACTTCTTATAAAACAGGTACCTGTCTGTGTTCAAACTCTAGAGTACTCTAATAATATGCTATAGCTCTTCTTCATACTACTTATCTAAATTATAAAATGTAAAACTACCATTTGTATAACTAAAATTGAATAATTAATTTAATGTGTAAATTTCTTTACTAATCTAGCTTACCTCTATCTTGGGTGCGTATTTTTAAAATCTACATTTTATCTATATTTATTATCTAATTATTGCATGCTCATAATTATTTCAATTTTCAAAGTTTAAATCTATGATCGCTTAAAACAATGAATGCGTGTCAAATTTTCATTAATATTTACTTTCTTTAATAACTTAACTTTCATATAAATCGACACGCATTCAATGCTTCATTTATTGTAATGCAGGGTCTACTACTTCGCAAATGGCTGACGTACTAGTTATAATAATTCCCAATATATATATGTTTGGTATTTATTAAATCATCATGAATAATTCCATAGAATTACATTTCTTTGAGAGTCACCAACGTTCTTTAGTAAATGTTGATAATGTCGGGCCAAATTAGAAATCCATTTAAATCTTATCATAATCGTTTATAAGTATACATGTGTTACATTTTAGAGACGCGATGACCCATTCCGCCGTGAAATTTCCGGATTCTTCAGGGTTGAAATTAACCCCAATCGTCCTACACAAGCGGGCATAATGGGTGCTCCCGTAGGACTTGACAACGTCATGCAGCCAGCCAGCAAAAATACGACACGGACCGCTTGTCCCTGGTTATGCTTATGTGACACCTTACTTCGTCGGGTCGGGGCAGAGACCAGCCTGACATTCTTATAAACCCATTCGCAGCATTGCAGTTTCAATATACTGCCATTCCATATCGCCTTTCTAAAGCGTACCACGTGTTCCTTTACCAAGTTTTATTATTCTATATATCACTCCGCCTCTGCATTATCTTCATAATTCACTCTCAAATAAATGTTTGCCCTTAGTCATAAGATAAATATTTTAATTAAATAAATATACGTCTGCCGCTACTCTTAAATCTTACTTTAGACTCTTGCATTGCAAAGGTATAAATTCCCCAAGGCATGCATTAGAAATACTTACTTGAGAATTTTAGGTAGCTAGATTACGCATTCAAATAAATGTATTCCTTTTGTAAACATTACAGTATTGGAAATACGCTACTGAAGTCCTCAATATAAAATAATGATCTTATTAAAATGTATTAATAAATAATTTTAAACTATACGTCTGCAGTTACGTTTCATTCATTCGATACCCATTCTTTATACTATTTCATCGATTATGTAAATATGAATGTTTAATTAATATTAGTTTGATTATTGGCTAACTCGAGAATAAAATCATGAGTCTCTTGCATATCCCTGACCACCGTGCCTAAGGAAATATTTACTAATGTCGCATCAGATGCATTGTTTCATGGATTGTATTGTGGAACCGATAAACTATGTTCGAACTCAGTACCACGGGTGACTTCACTACTCGATGGTGCTGCTGTTCTGTATGGTGGTCGAATTCTGCACTATGTTTACGAGTCACATGTTTTCTGACCGTTACAATACTTTATACTTCTATTAAATGAATGTAGTAAATTTCAAAAGCATTTATTTCTCATTTTAATTTCAATAATTCTATACTTTGTATACATGATATTATTTATATTACGTGTGTGTGTGCACGTTCAAGCAGCAATAATGTAAAACAATCTTTTCTATAAACTCTCCATTCATTAAGAAAATATCATACAATTATTTTATTTCGAACAGTGTCATAATTCATCAATAAAGATATGACACTAATACTACATCAAGAGTTAATCTAACAATTTATCTAGCCACATATTAATTAACACAAAGCTATATTTTTATGATTATATATACTCTACGTTATAAGGGGAATCTACATGAGGAGCAGATAAACATTTATTGAACACTTCTACAATAATTCATCTGATTCTAAATATACCTTTGGTGGAGAACATTTACTCAACACCAAGAATCCAAGAAAAACGTCACATAACTTCCTAAGCATCATTTAACCATACTTCAACAATAACTCATCTACTTCTAAATACATTATTGGTGGGGAATTATTCCTCATCACCAGGGCCCTAAGAACATCACTTCAAAAAAAATATCATTAATCATATGCATATAAAATAAACTAGGCTCTACTCATGGAAAATTATTAACATATACTAAATAAGCAAGATCTTTTATCCCTATAGACATTACAACGCAGTCAGATTTCTTTCTATTCTCATAGCTTCTCTAAATATCGAACCTTATAAATACACGCTGGCAGACAAATACCTCCAGATAGCATATCAATCTGTTCAACTCAGTAGAATATGACAATGTACAAAATTTATGCATAAAATATACACAAACTGAATTTTATCAAACAAATATTATAATTGTGCAAAACAAACACACACCCGCGAATAAAAAGTATATATAATATTAACTCTAAAGTACACACTAAGTAGGTAATACGATAATTAAATATTGCATTAAGGCATAACTTCTAATTTAATAAACTTTAGGTTACTTTTTTTAAATTTAACGGTTCTAATTATTATGAACGAACTTTTTTTATATCTAACAAACTATTTCTATTATAAGTTCATTGATTTAAACAAAGAACAAAATTTTCACTTTGAGATAATAAAGTATATAAAAATAAATGTAAACCTCTCTAATAATATATTATTAAAAAAAATATTTCTTTCATCCTCGTAAGGAAACAATAAGACCTATTTGAACACAATCAATTTTTACCTGCATACTCCTCATTTGAGTACGCTCCGGAGATGGTCTTGAAAATCAAAATAGCACAGATTATAAATGAACATAATAACAAATAAAACCTATCTACCTATCATATATATTAATTATGACAAGCAATAAAAAAAAATAAAGAAACAAAGGTTACTAGTTTTGTAATTTAAAATAAAAGTTCATTTGCAAAGCTCGGTTCCATGGTTTACGAAACAATATGGGACACATTCCAAACTGAATTTAAACTAAAATGCACTTCTGCAGTATAACTTAAAAAAATATAAGCATAACTTAAATATGCCCAGCACCTTTCAGTGTTCATAGCATATCCATTCGAGGTACCAAATCATACACAAGCAGTGAATTTCTCCTTTATTATACTGAAAATATAAGACATTCTCCGTGCAGTTCTGGATTAAATACACAATTATCCTTTGTATTTTTCTGAATAGCATTTAATAATATTTTAAATTGTCCTTAGTAATTCCATAATTAATAATGCTTTATTTTATATTCTGTCATTATTGAAGAGAACAAAAATTACCCCCATTTCTGTCCTTCTATTCAATTTAAACAGAAGTAGCTTACATTTTATTTCCTTAATTTAAAAATACGTATTAGCTCCAGAAATATCAAATAAATGAATACTGTTATCTCCTTATGATGAACTTAAACATAGTATGATCTATCAAAATAGACATATACTTAAGTCTATGTATAATCTTCACAAAGAACACTACACAAAAATAGTGAGAAGTTAAAATATATTCTATAGAACAGTTCTGCATGTGTTTTCCATATATATAAAAAAAAATACGTTGCTTAATGATACAATAATAATATTTATGTAAACCATTCTTATTTAAAATGGCAATTAAATGAAATAATATAGATTGGATGTTATTAATACACATTTTTAAAAGAGTAATAGTTACAAAGGGATTAATTCAGAAATGTTTAAATCGAAGAGAATTAATCAAACCGACGTACCTTTTTTAAAACCTTAGAATTGCATTTTTTAAATTAATTTTTTCCATAATAAAGTTCTGAAGCTCCTTTGGAAGTTTTTTACTCTAAAGTCTTTTCAAAGTCAATTTGACTTCAGTAACTGGCTTTAATTTTTACAATACATGAACCACTGTTTACTGTCTACAATTACATTACAAAAAACAAATCTTACACTGGAAATCTTTTTTTTTTTAAAAATAACCTCCCTTTAGCAAAGTTCATTTGCCTTTCCCAAGGTTACTCCCACGCATCTTGCTAACTAACTAATTACATATGCAAAAACAAATCTTTTCAAAAAAAAAAAATCATTTTAATTTTTAAAACTAAATGAAGACAAGAAAAAAAATACAAATAATAAAATAAATAGCCTTTACAAACTTGAAAGAAAAATGAATATTAATTAACTATCAAATAAAAATGATTAATAATTTATTCAATTTATAAAATAATTCATTGATCTAACTATCTATTAATCATTGGAAAGAAATATATATTTGTTAATTATTTAAGTTAACTACTGTAATTTAAAGGTTTTTATTGTGAAAGTACTATTGTTTGCTGTTATTAAAGATGAAAATGAAATAAAACATAATGCAGAATCATACATGCATACACATGTACTACAACCTAAATATTGAACCATCTTAACTAAATATAATTGAAACTGCTATTAACTGTTGACAAAAAGGATAAGAATTAATGAATAAGGATATTTGAAACCATTCAAATAATACTACAATAATATAAAATAACTTTGCATCTTTCCAACAAGATGTATTAATTCTACTAATAAACAACCCCCCTTCCTTACATTAAATACCTCATTAACCACAATAATACTAATAAATACTTATAAAGTGGTCTATAAACTGCATAAGCAATCCATATTTAAGCTTTAAACAATCTCCAGCAAAAACTTTTAAAATTCTAAGGCTATTTCATTTTTTTTTCTATACAATATAACTATTTAATGCAGATACAAAGTATCTTAAACCCTTGTGCCCATTCAGATGGCCACAATATATATATATTGTAACAATCTGGATAAGGTGACTTACGTAAACTGCACTACAGGGCACCATCTAGGCATTTGAACCTAGAAAAATTTATAGAGTAGGCAGATATGTAAGTAAAAAAAAAAATTTCTTTTTGCATCCGGTCGTTAGCCCATGTGACTAGCTCAGTGGAATAGCAGAGATTTAATAATATAATCTAAGAGTATATATATAGAAAAGAATAAAATAAGCCACTGCCAGTAATTAACATACAAACATTTATTTATTTCACATATATATAAGATTTAAAATTATTTTAGTATTAGTTTTAAGTTCCAAATTTAACCTACATTTTTAACTTTGATTTTTGACTTTAATTTACATTTAATTACTATTATATTCTAATTTTACATTTTAATTAAGTTCGCACATATAAATTTATGAAAGTTTGTTTATAATGTTGAATACAGATCGGTTACATAGATTTCACGGTCAAAAACATTTCAAAAGAAACATAAACGATCAAAATACAAAATTATTGATTACTGACAATTGCGGAGGGAAATTTATATGTAACCCAATAGTATTCACCATAAGATACTTGCATTGTCACCAATAACTTAAAAGACATCCGAATAAATACGTTTTAGATACTCACCGTAAGGTATCATTATTTATTGAATGTCTATATATTTTGATCAAATATGAAAACCCAAAACATACTTAACCGATAACCAATCCATGCAAGCGTCTATAAACAACTTAAATTTAATGCATTTTTATTTAGGGTCAAGTATAAATAGACCACATAGATTTGCATTTGAAAATAAAATATTCTATCCCTATTTAACCTTAGGCTAAAATTCGCAGTCAAACTGGCATCAATTCATCTGATACATCGATGTATTCAATGTAATACGGAATACGGCAGCACCAAAAAGATTAAGAGAAGATATTGACTTTCATTAGATAGGAATATTACTTCTATCCAACAAGAACAATAAAAAAAAAAAAACTCCATAGAAAGGAACTGCGCTCTGCGTCTTATAATTCCTTCCCTAGGCAAAACGGGGGAGTGCGGCGTATGAAGCGATTCTGCCAGTAGCCAATCTCCGATTACATCTACTAACTACATCAATATATCCAATCCATTGACCCAATCTAACAACGACACAAATAACCTAAGATTACCCTCCCCTAATATAACTTTACAAATCTATACAGCCATTCACGCCCGACTTAAGTTTAACATTTATATAATTAATTTAGCGAAAAACAAAAAAAATCATGATAAAACTTAAAGAACAAAAAATGAATAATATAAATGGAAATGATTTTAAATATATATATAAAAAAGGAAATACATCAAATAACATTATTAATAAATTAAGTTGGTCAGATAGGATAATATTGCAATCATTTAAATATAGAAAATTTTAATTTAATGTTCATTATTTATAAAGTTCTTACGGTTTAAAACAGTTCATCTTTATCCGTTGCTTGCCATGAACATGAATTCCCACGCCGTCCTAAGATGGGTATCCATTTAGCCGTTGTTTTATTTATTCATTCGGAGGTTTTTTTAGTTTAATTGGTCCTCAATGTAGGAAACGATAGTTCATTTCTCCTTTCTTTAACAGCTGAAAGAATTGACAGTGCGTCTGTCAATTCCTCCACCTCCAACTCCGTACTACTACATATAGTCACATCATAATAATCAATTTCCAGTCACTAATTAATAATTTCCAAATTTTCCTTTTATATGTATTCGAAGGATTGATGTGATGATTCTTTCGCTGAGGTCCGATTTCCCGATGGATTTCTTTCATTGGCTATTTGTTTCTATTGTTTTCCTATCTGACCGATGTTTTTACATTTAAATGCCCAAGGCTGGTTTACATTTAACTAATTAACAATCATTTCCATTTCTGATTAATTAACCTGTTTTCCAAATCAAAGATATATTTTTATCTCTAAATCTTTTTAAGTTTTTGTTTTTAAAATACCTTTTCTATTTTTAATACAGTTTTATTTTAATAATTTTTTTTATCTGTGCGATTTAATATATACGAGTTTAAGATGATATTTAATTTCAATTTTTAATTCTTAAAGAAACTTTTTAAATGCGAACTTTTTAATTTACTTTCATGTTTAATAAATATAAAAAAAAAACAATGTAACGAACGTCTGTGCTCGTTACAATATATATATATATATAATATTTGTCATTATGTTTAAGAAATATGCTGTCAATTAATTGGCTAATAGCCAATAGATTTAAATAATATGTTTTGAAACTAGTGTAACAATTTAATGAATATGCATTTTATGTTTTATTGTAATTTATCTTATAAATATGTAAGTTCATGGTATATATAATCTATTGTATAAAACAATTACTTGTTAATTTAGATATAGGGGTTGACAAGAGTCAACTTAGAGAACAGTGCTTGCAGAAGAGTTTCATGATTGATTCAATGAATCTATAATATATTATTACCACATGGCTTAATCCTTTATGTGATACTCATATTATAATATTAGGTATTATTTTTTATATACCATCTGGTGTATGGTCACTTGTTATCTCAGTTATTTCCTGTAATAAAGTTTTATTACATTTCCTGTCTAAATTCATGCTTGTAAGATGGCACATGCCTTCCAATTGAGCTGATAGATTAATGAGGGTAATTTATTTTTATTTGTTAGTGAAATAAGTGTTAATACTATTTTAATGTTATATGATTTTTTCTGTGTTGATGGTTTAATCTGCATAATAATTGTTTGCTATTTATCATATTCTTTATATTATTCTGTGCTGGTGGTTAATTCACAGAATAATCATTACCATTATTTTGTTTATATATCCTTTAAGTTTGTTTCAGCACTGGTGTTTCATCCACAGAACATTCTGCAATTATGCTATTTGTTCTGTTTATGGTTAGAAAACCCAGGGGATACTTACTGTTTTATTATTCATTGTGCGGATGAATACATCCACAGGTATATTATTGCTCTTGGTTATATAAATGTATGTTTGAGCGGAATCTCTATACATTATGATGTTTACATTGTTTCCCTCCTCTTAATGTTTGTTTCACATGTTCTGCCATCAGCCATAAATTAGAATTTAAGTGAATTATGGTCATAATTTATAATAGGTAGATTATATGATATCCCAGTTCAGCTGAGTTGGCATTTAAATTTTGTTTTGATTTCATATTTTATTATAGTCAAATTTCATAGGTTTATCAATTCCAATTGTTGTTATTGTTACTATAATTTGTGGTATAAGTGCATTGATTCTCATTTGGATGTATTGGAGATGCCATTGGCTGTATTTGAATCTATCCTCATCCCATAATAATAAAATCAATACATTTGTAATAAATGTTTAGATTGTGTTATCTGAAACTCATGCACATATCCATGCACAGAAATAAGTACACGGGATAGTATTTTATTTTATTTATTTACTTAACTAATTAATGTACATTGTCCATGTAGAACAATTATATATGATGGTATTTTATGTTATTTATCTTTTATGTGAGATCATGAATATTGTTAATAAATTATTTTCATATTTATTGAGTTGTAAATAAATGTTAATTTGATAACTTAACTTATCTGTGCCATTGCTATTAGTCACTTGTAGAGTCAGAAATCCAACATAGTAAATAGACCACAAGTATTAGAGCACGTATTGTCCCTGATGATGATGTAGTCAAGGTTTATGGAAACATCCAGATAATATTTTAATGTTTATCCTTGGATATTTTCTGATGTATAAGATATAATAAAATCCCATTTACCTTCTGCATCACTGCTGTTTTGCATTGTCAATTCTAGTGTATAATCCAGGATCTGCTGCCTTTATTGATGTTTGCAACATTAATATCTAAATCAATAATAAATTTGCTAGCCAGCATAACAAGCATAACAATTGAATCTTTTTATTATTATTTTAAACTATAATAGATGCCTTATTTATCTCTAAGAGTTTTATTGCTATTGATTTGATTTGATGTTTGTGTTAATGAAGAAATAACTTAAAATTCATATTGCTTACCTTCTGTTGCAAAGCATCTACCCTATACAACATTTGTGTACTTAAATCTGAATACATGATGAGCTACTGCTTATGATATTATGGAGCTGATTGTAATTGTTACTATCTTTAATGGCCTGTATTCACCATGTAATGATTAGTGGTTTCATAGATTATACTATCTTATCTATGGTGTGCCATTGGGTCTCAAATAAATAAAATCATAAATTAAAGTTCTGAGGGTAGTTTAGTTATTGAAGGGAATAATTATTAATGATAAAATAAGATTCGGGAGTGTAGTTTTGAATTCCAGTCTTTAAGGAGAATAATTAATTAAAAGAGTCATATAATTTATTTTAATTAATTTATGTATCTTCACGTAACGCTGCATTAGGTCTTCATGGTGTACCCTGGACAAGACTGGATTATGTAGTAACAGCATTATATGTATTATTTAATTTTAATTTGTTATGATGTGGGGTAAGACTTTTCGGTCACAGTTTTTAGCTTCCCAACATGAGCCGATTTACTGATGACTAACCTTTCGGTTATAATATATATAAACATTAAAAGCATAAGTAATATATATATATGCATGTTGAAAAATATTATACATGTTTAATTAAATAAACAATGCATATTTTATTATAAACAAAGCTTGTAAACAAAACACGAGCTATTATATGTAATATATGCAAGGGAATCTTGGAACAAAATGTAGCAGATATTATGGTTACATTGTAGATAAAATAAACAAATTCTCATTAAGAAAGAGATCAGAAGACTGATAAATAAAATTATATTTGCTAAATATTTTCTAAATAATGTGATAATTTTAACTTAGACAAAATGAAGCAAATTGTTATTTAAACATTTTTATATATTTTTTTTAATAAATATCTATCACTCTTTTAAATTAAAAAGGTAAAAATATATTAAACATTTTTTTTTAAAAAAGATAGAAATAAAGCAGATGCAATGAAGTTACTGGGTAGTTTGAAAAATAAAAAAAATTATGAAAAATATATTAAAAATAAATGTGTTTTAAAAAGAACTTCTAAAAGGGCAGAATCAATTTAATTCATTTGATTCATTGAGAGAATTCGAAGACTTCTGAGAATTACACATTGTTTCAGAATTAGCTCAGAAAGTTAATAATTTATGTGTATAAATAGTTTTAAAAAGACAAAAGAATCCTGATTAAGGCAGTGTCAAAAGATTTATCATTACCATCATTTTCAAACATAAATCCACTGCAGGATAAAGATTTTTTTTCAATTTCCAAGTATAATTCAGTTTCTCATCTCTAATCTCTTTTTTTCACATCATTCCACCATACTTCCTTACTTCATCCAGCTATCTCACATGTGAGATCTATTTAGGTCTTCTTTAATTTCTTGGAATTCGATTTATGATTTCATCTACTACCACCTCTTCTAGCAACATATCCAGCCAGCTACACTTCAATCTCTTAACTATTTTAATGATGTCAGTAACACCTATTTGTTTTCTCACCAATTTTATTTTATTTTTGATATTTTCTTGTTATTCCTAACATACATATTTTCATCCTTCTTTTTGTGATCTGAAATTTCTGTATTGCTCTCCTGATAAGTGTCCAAGTCTCAGATTCATAAGTAAGAACTGGAAAAACATATCAAAAATATTTGCTTTCAAAGACATAGACATATTTTCTTTTAATATTATTTCTATCAAAAGCATTTGACCCAAGTTTAATTCTGTGGTTAATTCCATCCATTACATTTCAGTGTGTATTAATAATCAGAATAAGATATTTGTAGTTGTTAATAGATGTGATATGTTAACTATTTCCATCATCTATAAGTGAATGTTGAATGTAAAGAAAATTTTAAACTTCTATTTAAACTTTTCAAATTCAAACAATTTGATAGTAATAATGCACAATTAGACAACACAGGTTAGTAATTACATGTTTCAAGTATTATTATTCTTCACTATTCTTCAGGTGTTGCTGGCCTGATATGCACAGTGACAGTATTCACATAAAAGTAGAACTCGCACCTTTAGATTCTTGAATATCAAATTTAAGGCAAACGCTGTAATCAACTGAGCTATTCTATCAAAGCTCAGTTGGTTAGAGCATTTGCCTTAAATTTGATATTCAAGAATCTAAAGGTGCAAGTTCAACTTGTATGCAAATACTGTCACTGTGCATATCAGGCCAGCAACACCTGAAGAATAATGAAGAATAATACTACTCAAAACATTGTGCAATTACTAACTTGTGTTATCTAATTGTGTTATTACTAACAAGTTGTTTTTATTTGAAAAGTTTAAAATATTCTGTACATTCAACATTCACTCATAGATGATGAAAATAGTCCAATGTATCACATCTAATAATATACCATCATCACAAACTTTCAGGAAAATATTGTTGTTAACTTCTAATTGATTATTATTAATCTTTATTTTATTTCTTTGAGAAAATACATTGATGTTACTTTAGAAATTTTTAGCACTTATCTTTAATCGAGGTGTGTCCAACCTGTGGCCTTGGCCCAGATTGGTTATGAATGTGGTCCAACACAAAACAGTAAATTTATTTGAAAGGATTATGAGATTTTTTTGTGATTATGTGTTGCATTGTAATTTAAATAAATATATGTAAACTAGTTTTATGTTTCCCTCTTGTAGTTTTATAATAAAAAATATATAAAAAACATCAATGTTGTTTTATTGCTTAGTTATGTACATTTTCATATCAGTGATCACAAATTTGGAACTTTATTTGAGAATTTTAGAAGATTTTCCAAATAGGCTGTTGCATAATTAGGATTATTATTTAAGGATTTTTTTTTCTTATATATAGTGGTGGATAACACAAGAACTATGCATGAATCTTATTTTTGCTTAAGCTTTTGGTAATATTTGTATATTTAATGTAAAGTTGCGGGTGGACTAAGTTTGACATTTGTAAATCAAAATGTAACAATTTATTTGTTCTTTTGGTTGATTAATATTTAAAGTTTGCTGTAGACAAGTTGTAATTATCTTGATAAAAAAATTATATAAAACTGATAAGAGACTGAGAGCTCTATAATTTTTAATATCTTCTTATCACTTTTTTTAAATATTAATATTCTGTATTGCATTTTCCCAATCATCTAATACATTTTTATCATTTGGAGATATTTAAATTCAGAGGTAAAAAGTCAATAAATTCACCATGCTTGCAGATTCATGTTGGTGAGCAATACATCCATGTTTATATATTATATGAATTATTATATAATAATAACAGCTGCAACAGCAAGAATATATGGAATGGACATTAGAACTTTTCCTTGCTCAGCTCCTTTAAGGCATCAAAGAAGAAACAAAGGATCTCCTTTCAAATAACAATAAACTCCCTTCTGCCACCCAAAAAACCCATAAATAAAATTATTTGTTTCTTTAAATAATGTTGTAATTTTTATTTGAAAATAGAAGCTAATTGTTATTTAAATATTTCTTAAATTTAATTTGTACTAAATTATGTACTAACTTCTTCGGTTAATTAAAAGCTAAGATTTTGTAAATAGCTTTGCATTTTAAAAGATGCAGATAAGGCAGACAGATTGAATTTAACCAGGAGATTTGAATAATAAAAATAATTATGGAAAAATAATTAAAGAAAAGCAACTGTGGTTTTTAAAAGAATTTATAGAGTTTTGTTTAATTTATTAAAGTGTATAGAAGATTACAGAATTAGTTAAAAAAATTAATAGCATGTCCAGCATCTAACATCCAAAGTTGTTTCTACATGATGACTAAACTAAGCATTCTTATACTTTGAATGGATCATTAAATCAAAGCCACAATCATCTAAAGGAATGGAAAGACTTGGACCAGTTTTCAATATATAAACAGAAAGGATGACTATCTCCCATCAATTATGCTTTGCCAAGGATTACTATATTTACATTAAAAGAAAGATCTGCCTTATTCGCATTAGAAAATTATCAACGTTAGGTTAAGGGCAAATAGATATTGAATAAAATTTCTAACATTAGTTGATCATATTTAATTTATTCAAGTAGATTTGTTTTAATATTTATAAATATGAGTTCTTTTAAATGTTTTAATAAGTATTTAAGACAAAAAATATTTAATTTCCTATTTATTATATCACAGTTTTAATATTTTATTCTTGCAAATATTTATATTCAAGATATTTGCTTGAAGTATTAGACATAAATGTACAGACATTCAGTAATTTGTTCAAATGAAAATAGATTTATTATCATTTCAAGTTTTTTTTTAACTTATGTTTCATATATATAGTCAATCATCAAAAATAAAAATAAAAATTATTTTAAAAGTGATTTTAAAACAATTTTGCTTCCAATTATTAAATAAATAAAAACTACTGTAGTTACAAATTTTTTTTGAAAAACAATGATTGCTAGTATTATTATTTAAATATAGATTCCATTTTATACATTATTATTTATCTTTACATTCATAATATGATTGTTTGTTAACTCATTAGATCTGAAAGATTTCTGTTGATTGTTATTTTATTAAACTGTATACATTTTATTATCTGAACTTTCTGTTCTACACTATTTCCAGTCATATGTTTATGTGGAAGAAATTAAGAACTTGGTAATCTGATATTTATTATTAATTTAATAAAGGAATGATAGATCTTCTCTTAAAATTCAAATGGATAGCTGATTCCTTGATATTATTGACTGACAAATAATATAAAAGTATAGTGCAGTACATTCATGTGGTACATGGATAAATATTTGCATTTACTCATGCTAACCTAAGTAGATATTTTAATACATATTCTCTGTTTCATTGTGATTTGTTTGCATTTTAGATTATAATTATCATCACCATAGCCACCATATTTTTCTTAACACTATTATATTTCTGCTACTGTTTTCTCAATAACTATTTTTAATTGCATATAGTGGACCAATCCATAGCTATTGATTGATGTAGCAAATTTATTTTACTTATTCCAGTTTTGCCATCTAATGTAACTTTTACATCATCATTAGATGCCAGATAGTAGTTCTGAATAAATTCCTTTCCAATATTATGCTATCCCTATCCCTAGTCTAGGTTTTAGCTCATGGCTTTCATCAGTGAGGATTTTCATATCTGAATTTATTGCACTTAGATTTTTTTCTTTTAATGCACTTTTTCTCCAATAGTAACTTTTTACTCATTTTTTACTATCAGGTCACTAGTCTAAAATTCAAAAACATTTCCTTGTTTTTAAATCTAAGTTAATTTGCTTGCATAGTTATGTAGATTTATATATTTTTATTTCATCAGATGTAAAACTTTCCAATGATGAAAGTCATAAGCTAGAAAATAGTATATGGATATAATTAAAATAGTATTGTATAGGAATTTATCAAGCTCTACCATATAGGATCTATTGATTACTCAAGTTTACATTAGGTGGCAGATTTAGAGTAGGAGAAATAGATTTGCTATTTGAAGCATTGTATAAACCAATGTTATATAATGTTTTGTTATGTTTTTTGACAATCCTAGTCAAGGAATATAGATATCCTTAGTTATTAAAAAATTAAGGATGCCTACATATATAGATATGGAGCTAGTATCAGATCCATATAACTATGCAAGAAGTTGACTTATATTACAGACATTAAAATGTTTTCAAATTTCAGTTTGTGGTCTGGAAGTAAAAAAGGCTACTGGAGGAAAGAGAGAGTAAATCCAAAAAATCCAGGTGTATTAAATTCAGATTCAAAATTTTTCACTGATAAAATTCATAAGCTAGAAATAGGTATGGGGACATGTAGAACAGTATTGGATAGAGATTTTGATTAATCAAGCTTATACTAGATGACAGAATTGGAGTAGGAGAAAAGTTTGTTATTTAAAAATATTGTGTAAAATTATGCAGTGTAGTGTTTAATGTTTGTTAGTTTTATTGATATAATCATCTTATTCTACAACCTATTTAATCAATATATGTTTGCACATCGCCATGTGTCACTAGTATACAGAGGTATTAGTGCTGAATGTACTTTATAAATTACCGCATATATTTTCAGGAAACTACAATTACATTAACTAGCTAAATGATTATAGCTTATTATTTTCAAGATAGAAAATGAATCCAAAGTAAAAGTGGATTTGGAATTCATTTTTTACCTTGAAAACAATAAGCTATAATTAAGTGGCTAATTTGGGAATTGCAATTTAATTGTAGTTAACTGATGATATCTATTGCTGATCACTTTCCTCAAATTTCATGATTAAGCTACAATATTTAAGAAAATTATTAATTTCAAGAAATTAAACAAACAGGAGAGAAAAGGTTTTTAAATTTAAGAAGAAAAAAATCTTAAATCATAAAATAATGAATAATTTTAAAAAATGAAACAAAAAAGAAAGAAAAGGTTTTTAAATTTAATGAAAAAAATCTTAATTAAGTCATAAAATAGTGTCAAATTAGAATTGTTGTACTTGTATTATGAATAATAATTTCTGCAATTTTCAGATGTAGAAAATGCTATTTTAGCATCAAACATAAAAAATATCTTGTAACTACAATACATCATTTAATTTTTAAATATATTTTAAATGATTTTATTAAAGAAATACAATGTTAACTGACACTTCTCACATTATTAATGCTGCTTTTATCTTTTGTCTTTACAGATTAAAGGGAAGCAATTCATTTTTTAAATAGTGAATCAAAATACTGAGCCAAATGAAATCACCATTTTTAGGTGATTTAACAATATTTCATGTTTCTTTTGAGTTTTAAACAAATATTTAAATCATTAAAACCACCTGAATTCCATGCTTATTTATTAGAAAAAAAGAGAATGTAGCAAACAAAATTTGTTTATTTATATCCCGTTAGTCATGCATTGCCATAATAGCAAATCATAAATTTGTCATTTTTGCTTTTGGTCTTGTATCTGTATTATGGTTCATGAACCTCAGCAATCAAAATTATGTTCTTAATAAACAACCAGTTACAACATTAATCAGTAGGTTTGTTCATTTCAAAATATACATAATATGAAGCAAAAAGCAGGTTGAAATATGTTACTGTTGTGTATTTGCATATATTATATGGATACCAACAAAATGAGTAACAAACAGAAATTTAATAACAAAAATTAATAACAGCAAAAATTACAATAAGGGATTATCAATGTTAACTAACATGAATTTAGCACTGACCCTCGCAGTAAAATATCACAGCTATATTAATTGCTTGGCACACAAACAAATAAAACTTTATATATATATATAGACTACTATTGTATTAAATTATCTTAGTAAAAATTTTGTATAAAACTGATAAAAGACTGATAGGTCTGTAATTTCTAATATCATCTTTATCACCTTTTTTAAATATTAATATTAATACTGCATTCTTCCAATCATCTGGTACATCTTTATCAAAACACTTGATTTCCACCAACCAAGAGAACAAGCTGGATTTAAAAGTGGTTTTAGTAAAGTAGATCATATCCAGGTATTGAGAGAAGTTATAGAAAGGACAAATGAATATGACTTGCCATCATGCTTAGGATTTGTAGATTATGAAAAGGCATTTGATTCTATAAACATTTCAGTGATTAAAGCATTGGATCATCAAGGTGTAGATCCAGGATATTGTCATATTTTAAAGAATATTTATAAAAATGCAACAGCAACAATTAGATTACATAATGATAGTAGGAAAATCAACATTGAAAAGAGTGTAAGACAGGGTGACTCCATATCTCCAAAACTTTTTACAGCAGTGCTGCAAGAAGTATTTTGTGAATTAAAATGGGAAGCTAAAGAAGTGAAAGTAAATGGAGATTATTTAAGTCATTTAGATTTTGCAGATGATGTAGTTGTTTTTGCAAATAATGCTTTAGAGCTACAGGAAATGTTGCAGGAGTTATCAGATGAAAGTAGGATTAAAGATAAATGTTAAAAAGACTAAAGTAATGTTTAATAGATTTTCTCAAAATATGAAAATAAAGATTGATTATGATGAGTTAGAAGAAGCTAACAGTTACAAATACCTTGGTCAAATTATTAATACAGATGGAAATATAACGGATGACATTAATCATAGAATTAAACTTGGTTGGAGTGCTTTTGGTAGAAATAACTCGATACTAAAAGGAAATATGCCTATGTGTTTGAAAAGGAAGGTTTTTAATACATGTGTTTTGCCAGTTCTTACTTATGGATCTGAGAGTTGGACACTTAATAGAAGAGCAATAGACTTTAGACCACTCAAAGAAGTATGGAGAGATACATGTTGGGAGTAACAAGAAGAGATCAAAAACACAATGTATGGGTAAGAGAACAAACAGATGCTACTGACCTCATTGAAAAAATTAAAAGACTGAAATGGAGTTGGGCTGGACATATTGCTAAAAGAGATAATAATAGATGGACAATTGAAATTTTGGTCTGGATTCCAAGAGATTGTAAAAGACCCAGAAAGAGACCACATGTGAGATGGATGGATGAAATAAGAAAGTGTGGAGGGGTGATGTGGAGAACAGAAGCTAAAGATAGGAAAAGATGGATTGAATTTGGAGTGACCTTCATCCTGCAGTGGATTGATAATGGTTGATTATGATTGGATTAAATTCTGATTCCAGCAGTTTATCACTCAAATCTGGCAAGTACAAATTTAACAAATGAATAGACTCACAATTCATTATGTATTTCCTTCTATAGTGCCCATTACATGTATAAAAACAATATAAGATCTGTATCCGCTTTAGTCCCTAGCCAGTTATTAGTACCTTCAGAGGCATGGCTCTGGAATTGCTTCCCTCAATGCATAAACTGCCTGTTGCTTTCCAGACAGCTTCTCACTGTCTTCTTGCAGCTCTGTTCTAACCAGCTGGCTCCAAATATCCAGTACTAACAGTTCACAATTAAAATAGTTCACAATGAACATGCAAGTAATTCTGAAAGCAAAAAATTCTCTTTCACACTTTTGCATACATGCTGTTTATATCTCTCACTGATTTCCAGTTTTAATTCTTGATAACTATCTTATTTTACCAGATTCCAATTAGTCTGTTTTTCCCTCATATTTTTAATTAGGCTTTTTTGATTTCAATTGTTTTAAGTAAATATTTTTTATTAGTAAATCTCTCTTATCATTCATTAAACAGGATTTTTTTATTATTTGTTTTACACAACTAAATTTCTATTGTTTACTTTAAGCAAATATTTCTTATCATTTATTTTAAATTCATTTAACTTTCTCAAATATATTTTCTTTATCTTATTTTTTTCTGGAGTAATGGATATGTTGTTTACTATTATAATTATTAGGTTTCAATTTAAATATTAGTACAAAATATACCACTTCCCCTTACTCTAGAAAAGTCCCCTTTTAACTTAAAATAAATGTAAATTAGTTTTATTCTCTCTGCTTTTTTCATAACAGTGTGGGGGGGTTTGCCCAACATGGCTAAATCCTGGACTTCCCTCTGTTCTTTCATTAGTGCTTCTGACTTTCCATTGTTCCTTCTTCTATTGTGGGGTGTCTTTCTTGCACATCATTCTTTGGAGAGCACAATTTCCCATATGCTCCTGTTTTAATAACTTCAAAATCATTAGTGTTAGATGTTTTCCATTTTATCATGGCATCTATATTACAATTTATTTTCACCTTTAATTAACACAATATGGTTAGACAATATGTTTTTTATTGTTCCCTTAATCCAGGTTTTCTTAGCAAGTCTCTAATCCAGAATATTGTTCCCACTTTGAACTTTAAATTTTCATAAGTATTATACTCATTTTGTCAAACTTTCTTGTCTTTAGGTTGTCTCACTGGCAAATTTGTCCTATCATTCACACTAATGCCTATCCCTACATACTTTAACCAGTCACATCCTATTAGCAGACTGACATTTCTTTATAATATGTATATGGGTAAATTCATAATTTTATTACTGTATTTTATCGGTTCTATGTTGGAGCCTATTATTTTTACTATGTTTCTGCTTACATCTGCAGCCCTGATCATTGTCTTATGTATTGTTCTGTCAGTTTGATGCCATGTTATCTGTTTCCGTAGTTTTTCTAAGATTATTGAGATTCCTGACATGCTATCTATCTCCATGTATACTTTTTTATTAAAGACTTGAAGCTGCAACATAAACTTGTTCTTACCCCTTATTGTTGTATCATTGATATTATAAATGCTATCAACTGTGACTAAGTTAGTTTGACTTTCTTGTCTATATCTTTCCTTTGATTCTCTACATGTTTTTGCTAGATGGTCTTTTCTCTTGCAGATATGGCACAATTCATTTCTAAATGTAGTCTTTCCTCATATGCCTACATTTGCCACACCAGAAGCAACTAATTTTCCTGTTTAATGCTTTAGTAGGAAAAAAAAAACTAATCTTATTTTTATTTCTTGGCTCACAATCCATTTTATAAACTGTTGTTTTACTGTTATTTTTCTTACTAAAAAGTGATGCTCACTCTACTTAAGCTCATGGGACACTCTCTTTTTAATAGCTTCTTCAAAATTTAATTCTGAATTGGTGAGCAGATTTTGTCTGAACCTGTCATTTGACATGCCCCAGATTAATTGGTTTAACAAAATTTCATCTACATAATTACCATATCCACACTTTTTTGCTAATTTTTAAAAAATGATTCCATAATTTTATATCATTTTATCATTCCATTGCCTACTGTTTCTTAATGATAATCTTGCAATGTTTCTGTATGGTCTTGGGTTAAAATGTTTATTCAGTTTGTTAATTATTTTTTCATATACTATTTCGTCAGCTATTAGTATGTTAAAATACTTATTTATAACATCAACGATTTTAATCCTGACATACACATTAAGCAACTACCTTTCTTTTATTATCCTTAATCTCATTTAACAAAAATAAATTTTCTAGCTGTATGACATACAATGGCTACTAGTTTGCATTACTAACATCGAATTCCCCTATTACAGATTGACTAAGTGACATCGCTGCTATTATTGAGTCTCTACTCTATTCCTAACCTTTAAATTTATTTCACTATACTTAGGTTCAAGATGGTTACTGCACTAACTTTGGTTGTGTATTTGCATACATATATTATATGGATATCAACAAAATGAATAACAAACAAAAATTTAATAGCAACAAAAATTAATAACAGCAAAAATTACAATAAGGAATTATCATTGCTAACTAATATGAATTTAGCACTAACCTCACAGCAAAATATTATCAACAGCTATATTGATTGCTCAGTACACAAACAAATAAATCCTTATTTATATATATAGACCATTATTGGATTAAACTCTGACTTCAACAGTCCATTGCTCGAGTCTGGCTGAGTACAAATTTAACAAATGAATATACTCACAATTTGTTATGTGTTTTCACATGTAGGGATCATTAAGCATATAAAAATAACAAAGGAAGATCTGTGTGATTTACTTTAGTCCATATCCAGCTTTTGGTATGTTTAGAGGCACTGTCTCTGGACTTGCTTCCCTTAGCATACAGACCACCTGTTGCTTTTTAGACAGCTTCTCATTGACTTCTTTCAGCCCTGGTCTAACTCCAGCCAGCTCCAAATACCCAGTACTAACAGTTCATAATTAAAATAGTTCACAATGAACATGCAAGTAATTCCGCAAAAGCAAAAAACTCCCTCACACATTTCTGTATACGTTATTTATATCTCATACTGATTTACAATTTTAGTTCATGATAACTATTTTATTTCCCCAGATACCAATCAGTCTGTTTTCCCCTCTGTTTTTTTTTATTAATCTTTTTTGACTTGGATTGTTTTAAGCAAATATTTCTTATTAGTAAATCTCCCATTATTTATCAAGCAGAATTCCTTATTATTTGTTTTATACAACTAATTTCTATTGTTTACTTTAACAAATATTTCTTGTCATTTATATTAAATTTGCTCAACTTTCTTTCAATAGTACAATAATTAATTTTACTTTCATTCACCTTAACTTTATTTGTTAGCTATCTATTAAATATATTTTTCTAAATGTATTTTCTTTGCCTTATGTTTTTCTGGAGTAATGCATATGTTGTTTACTTCTATAATTATTGGGTTTCAATTTAAATATTAGTATAAAATATACCAGTTACTATTGTCTTACTATTATAAGATAATTTTAAACAAAAAGAATTTTAATAATACTTAAATGGCAATAGAAAATTTATTGCATAATTCATTGAAGACATGAGACAAAATACTGTATAAAACTATTCTGAATGTTTCTGAACTATGATCATTCTATGATTAACATAACATAGTTTTACATTGTATTACTTTATGGATTTAAGTTAAATATTTCTTGAACTATGGTCTTTCTATGTTCAATGTTGTTTGACATTGTATTCCTTTATGGATCTAATTCAAATATTTTTTACACTAAGACAAAAATATTATGGGCTATTACCAGTATCTTTGAAACTATCATGCTATGCTCATGAATAATGGCCTGATTTCTTAATATTATACAGAATTGATTTAAAAATTAGTTCCACTAGTATTTATAGATGTCACAAATAAATGCTAGTGTGAGAAATGTTAAAGAACAATAGTCTGCAAGCAATAATTGCAATTTATTCAGTGACCATCTAGAATAAATAAATATTAGATTTGTCATTTTTATGGGAAAAAAGAAAATATATAAATGCTTGATTTTATTATTATTTTTTTAATTATAAATTTTATTAAACGCCCATTATTATATTAAGTAATAATTTACTAAGGCTGTAACCTTAGAAATAAGCGTCTGAAAAATACGAAGGTAGGGACCTCTATAGGTCTTAAAAACAAGCTTGTGTTTTTAAGACCTATAGAGGTCCCTACCTTCGTATTTTTCAGACGCTTATTTCTAAGGTTACAGCCTTAGTAAATTATTATTTTTTTAGAAAAATCATTAAGAAATCTTATAAAATATTGTGAATATTAAAATATTATAAAAAATTATATAATTATTAAAAGAAGCAGTGCTTCTTTTCATTTGTGGACTGCACATCATTGAGTAGACACATTTGCATTAGATCAGGTTAGTCATATGAACTTCTAGAATATGAACATAATGCAGTGTTAAATGTCATTCATCAATTAATTACATTTCAGATGTATAAATTAATTTTAAAAATTAAAGTAACTGAAATGATTAAATCTATTTTTTGTACCAATAATGGAAGAGATAAATTATAAGCTTCTACATGAGATTTTTAATTTTTATATAAACAAACAACAACAGATTCTGATAATGTTATCAATAAATTGGATAAATTACAAACACATCATTGACTAACTGTATCATAATATTTAAATATAAAATAAAAACATAGCTTCCATGGATTTCTAAAATGTCATCTTATAGCTCATAATATTTGAATTATATATCATGATGTTTTGTCTGAAAGTTGCTCTCATAATTTGGCAATAGGGTTTTATGACTAAATGATAATAATTGATCATCTTTGGTAAGTACTTTGTCATTACTTGACACTCCTATTAACATAATTTATAAAGCATTTTAGATTTAGAGCTACATAAATAAAGACTAGAATATATGTCTATATCATTATTTATCTTAAAATAGAGGACAAAATTTATATAATTTGAAAAAAAAATACATGCACAAATAAGTTACATTAGTCCATAGTTAATGACTGTTAAATCTATAGTTAAGGTGTCAGAATTGAAGGATTTAATAAACAACTAGTGATTCTATCTCTTCATTGGAATCTCTACAAGCTCCTTTATGATTTTTGCTAATAGTTAATCTGTCAAAAATTTCATACGTTAAATAAATAATAAGACCTTGGTATGAATTTTGTGTACAGTATTAATGAAATAGTTTATTAATTATCGTATATATATAAATTCCTTTGGAAAAGATGTAAATATAAATTTACTCTTTAGTTTTGCTATTTTATCTGCCCTTTTAAATTTATTTGTTAAAAAATATAAATAATGATATATTTTGGTTTATGACATTTAGGAAGAAGATTCAGAAAATGAAAAATTATATTCACTAATAAATTATTCTAATTTTGAAACAATACCTCATCCACGCCAATTATTTAAAAAACATAAAAAAAAGTCTTCCAAAAAAGCTATTGGACTATCGTTTTATAATCATCTTGCTCAACTGAAGAAAAAACAGACAGAATTTGAATGGTAAGTTGGTTTTTTACTATTTTTAAAAATTAATTAAGTTTGTATATATATATTTGATAAATTGTGTAAAACAAATTAATAAATATATAACACTTAGTTACTATAACGATAAAATTAGTTGTGAATTAGTATTTCATCAATAATGAAAATTAAAGCAAATTTTTATTATTATTAAATCGTTTTATTACAATTTTTCATTTAAGAAAGGATGCTTTTATTTCACTGTTTTATTTCTAAACTCTGTTAAAATTTTTTTTAGAATAATTTATATATTAAAAAAAAAGTATGAAAAACATTAAAAAAAATGTTATGATAATTGATTAAAGTGTTAATTCACTTTTTTTAAAATCATTAAATATTTGAGCTCAGAATTTGAAAATCTTTTAAGTTTACATATAGATGATTTATTTTTATGTAGTAATAAAAAAGTTAGTACATGCAACAGTTTATGCCCTAGCACTTGTTTAATGTAAGAGAAGTTTATTGGAAAACCAAGAGTTCCTGGTTAAATTTTTTAAATAAAGAGAAAAGGAAACAAAAAAGAAAAACAAATCTAATCAATTTATATGGAAGTGTTACACAATATTACTTTGGTATTTAAATCTAATTTAATCCCCATAGGAATAGCAGAGATTGTGCTTACTAATTTATTATTATGCCAAATTAATATTTTTAAACAGTTTTGGATTACTAAATAACAAAGAAAATTTTTAATATAATTTCAAATATGAATAAGAAAATATTTTTATGAGTAAAACAGTGGAAATTAAACAACTCGACTATTGAAAGTGTGTGCATATATGAATATATACAATGGATTCCTGCAGAATGTATAACTTATGCATCATACAAATCACACAGCATACATTTCGTCTTACTAAATTAAAGTTCAAATATTTATCAAATCATTTAATGAACATATTTTATAAAGCTTAATTATCAATTTAATTCATCTAATTCAAATTATTGGCTTCATTTTTCAAAACCCTCCAATTTCTAGATATTGCTCTAATTGTCTTATAAAATATAAAACAATTAGGCCTATACAGTGTTTGAGATATGATATTTATTTTTTCAATGCTGTACACTTAAATTCAATTTAAAGATGAAATATATATAACTTTATATTGCAGTATATAAGACTTGCAGATGATATGGCTCTTATTGCTGAGGAAGAAAAGGATCTTCAGAATATGTTGAATAAATTGGAAGAAGGATGTATGGCATATGGAATGAAGATTAATATTGAAAAGACTAAGTGTTTATGGATAGGGAGAGATGCAAAAAGACTGCAAATTGGAATCCATGATGACATAGTGCAGCAGGTGAAGGGATTTAGATATTTGGGTTGTTGGTTGAGTGAGGATGGAAGAAGTGAAGATGAAGTTAAAAGAAGAATAGCATTGGCAAAGGTGACATTTGTAAAAAGAAAGAAGATATTTTGTGGACCTATGGAAAGAAAATTAAGGAAAAGATTAATTAAATGTTATGTGTGGAGTGTATTAATGTATGGTTGTGAGACATGGACATTGAGTAATAGAATTAAGAAATGACTGGAAGATTTTGAGATGTAGATATGGAGAAAAATAGAAAAAATCAGTTGGGTGAATAAAATAACAAATGAAGAAGTTTTGAAAAGAGTTAATGAGGAAAGAAGATTGATTGAAAGTATCAAAGAGAGAAAGAGAAACTGGATTGGACATATACTAAGAAAAGATTATAGTTTAATGAAAGATGTTTTGGAAGGAATGGTGAATGGAAATAAAAAGAAAGGACAGAAGAGATTGACATTATTGGATGATATACGAGATGGAAGGGGTTATGTGAAATTGAGGAAGTGGGCAAGGAAGAGAATGGAATGGAAGAACTGATATAGTGACTACTCTCTGGACCTGTCTATTGGACAGACTACTATTGATTGATTGCAGTATTAGAATGCATTAAACTTAGATTTTATTTATATAAACAAATGTATTTTAAATTAATAATGAATTACTCAATGTTACTAAACAGGACTAAGTCTGAATAATTTTTTCATATAAATGACTTTGAGTTTAAGTAAAGTTTGTAGCAAAATAAAATTATTTTTAGCTTAATTATTATTAAAAACATTAGTAAAAATAATGGAAAAATATTAAAAGACAAAATGATTTTAAATAGGAGAAAAAGTTTACCTTTATAATCTCTAGTATAATGAATGATTAATAAAAATTATTAGTTCACCTTTATAATTTAGTATTATAATGTAAATAATTCCTGCTATAATGCTAAAGGTTGCATGCAGAAAGGAGTTTGCTTTTAACTGAAAAGAGATCCTTTGATTTTTCTTTGACTTTGAGGCCTTAAAGGAAATGATCAAGGCAAAATTCTAATGTTCACTCCATATATTCTTGTCATTGCAGCTATTATTACTATGTGATTGACTTTTTATCCCTAAATTTAAGATCAAGAAATATGGTCTTTTTTCTTAGTCATCTGATAGTTTTTTTATTGAAATATCAGTTGAGTTTTCTTGAAAGCAGGATGAATGTATATGTGAATGATTTTTGTAAAATTGATATTTACTATCATGTTAGACAAAACTATATTATGTCTCATTGCCAGGAAGGTGGAAAGTCGCCAGCTAAGACTACAGTTATGGCTGAAGGCAGGGCCAATACAATGCTACCTGGAACCCCTAGGCAAAGAAAAATTCACATGTCCATTATCTATCTATCTATCTATCTATCTATCTATCTATCTATCTATCTATCTATCTATCTATCTATCTATCTATCTGTCTATCTGTCTATCTGTCTATCGGTCTGTCTGTCTGTCTGTCTGTCTATCTGTCTATCTATCTATCTATCTATCTATCTATCTATCTATCTATCTATCTATCTATCTATCTATCTATCTATCTATCTATCTATCTATCTATCTATCTATCTATCTATCTATCTATCTATCTATCTATCTATCTATCTATCTATATCTGTCTGTCTGTCATCTCTCTCTATCTCTACCTACCTACCTATCTATCTATCTATCTATCTATCTATCTATCTATCTATCTATCTATCTATCTATCTATCTATCTATCTATCTATCTATCTATCTATCTATCTATCTATCTATCTATCTATCTATCTATCTATCTATATCTGTCTGTCATCTCTCTCTCTCTCTCTATCTATCTATCTATCTATCTATCTATCTATCTATCTATCTATCTATATATATATACACACACACATGCATAGACAAATACAAAACAATTTAAAATAAACATTTTTTATTGACTTATTTAACTAACAAACAATATTAGAATTGGAAAAAAAATATAAGAAAAAAGTTTTATATTTAACTATGTTAAACAGCAATAATTCATTAACATATTTAATAATATCTCTATAATTAAAGTTAAATACATATTGCAATTTAATTAATTTTCATTCTTTTGCTCTTGTGAATGTTTGAATTAATATATCGACATCAAAATTAGCTGCAATTTTGTGTTCAATTTGATATTCTTGCCAGAATATCAAATAATGCTCGATCAAGTTTATGTTTTATTAATTTCAGTTTTGAAAAACTTCTTTTTAAACTGGCTATTGATAATGGCAATGTCACTAATATTCGCAATATGATAAATAAATAAATTCAGAACAGTGTTTTCTATTCTGTTAGCTTATATATAAGAAAACATCAATTGCAGAAGTGTTCTTGGAAATTCATCTTGCTATTATTTGCAATTCATTACTTAAACCTATTCCATTTCGATTATTATTGTGTCTAAGATGTTTTTCTAAAATTAAAAAAGTTTTTTGCAATTCGTATATATTTAAAACAATACAACCAATTTTTTTATTTAACACAGACATGTTTGAATTTATCTGCTACTATTGCAATAGTGGTGTTAGTGATTGAAAGTAAAAATTAATCTTAAATTTCTGTTTAAAATCACTAATAAATTGATCCTCTTGTTCATATTTATAATTTTAATAAAGAAAATTATAATAATAATAAAAAAGACAAAAAACAAAATAATGTGAACTATATTTTAAAATCATTGTTGATTAAAAAAATTATTATTATTCATGTCTCCGGTACTTGTTGAATTAAATATCTTAATTGCTTTTATTCATTATCTCTTCCGTACCTAGATAACTTAAATATATATAAAATTTGACCCAATATATATAATAACTAATAACATATATAATTTTTGAAAAAGAAAATATATTATTATTTTTAAGGTAATTTTGACACATATCTGCATACAACTATAAAAGTGTCATGTCTCAGATCGAATATGCAAAAAAATAATTTAAATATGTGAAAATCAATGGATAAACAAATAGCATTTTCATCTGATTGACAAGCACTTTATTGGGTCATCTAATGGTAAAATCAGCCCCTTGTTGAAATGAGGATGTTAAGAATCCCCTGATTGTGGATACAGGCTTCTATTTGATGTTGATATTTTAATTAGGTACATAGAACAGATCACTTTTAAGTCAAGAAAGATAGCACAAATTGAAAGAGCTGTCTTATCTTAAATAGGACAATGTTGGATGTTGTAAAGTTAGAAGAGATGAAATGATAATTGATTTAAGAAGAAAACATATACTTTATTGCATAGGCATAAATATTGGAAGCATTACGTGGAGTTATTATAAATGAAAAGTGCAAGAAACAATATTGTGGATAGTGTCAAGATTAATTATGGAATTGATTGGAAGATATCAAGGGCAAATAATTCAGGTTTATACTCCAGCAATGTTTTATTATGATGAAGAAATATATAATTGTTAAATTAATGTACAAAATGCTTTTGATTAGACCAAACAATAAGAAACTTTAATAGTAAAATTGGTAAACTATTAAAAGATGAAAGTTTTATGGATAACCTTGATTGTGGTGATAGAAATGAAATATGACGCAGAAAAATTGTATATTATGATTTATTTTTTGAAAAAAAAAAAGCTAAATGAAAGCATTCAAATGAAGATATAGCAAAAATTGACTAAATTTAACTAACTGAAAATATATATTTCAAGATAGTAATGTTCCTAATAAATTCAAACACATCATGTAATTATCAATTAATGAGGTATAAAATATGAGTTAATGCAAAACTAGAGAGATATTCCTAATATTCAGAATCTCTCAAATGAATTTAAATTAGAAATGGGAAATTGTTTTAAAATATTAAGAGATTTTGGAGATTGTTCAAATGGGAATGAAATCAGTAAGTATGACAAGAAAGATAGCTGATACAAAAAAGCAGTTATTTACCAGTAGTTACTGAGACAAGAAAATATATAAAGAAGAGAAAGAATGTGAAATTTTTTTTAAATATTCAATTAAAAAGAATTGAATATTTAAACTTTTGTAAAATAGAATGAAAAGGAGTTAATAATAATATTAGAAAATATAATTGTGAATTGGCAAAGAAATTTATAGAAGAGAATTTGGTGGAAAGTTATTTATGCAATAAGATAAAAAGATGGAACTATTACTAAAAAGAGAGATGATATGAAATATGTTGAAGAGTTCTATAAAGAATTATATAGTAATAAAGAATAAGATAACAAAGTATACCTCTCAGTTATTGCATCCTACTTTCAGCATTTTAAATGAAGAAGTGAACTATGCAATTAAATCTATGAAGAAGGAGAAAGCTCCAGGAAAATATGAAAATATTAGTAATATTTTAAAAGAAGCAGGTGAACAAATAGAAAACTTGTTGGCAAAGCATATATACCAAATGTCTAAATGATAAAAAAATACCAGATAATTGGAATAAGATATTACAAATTATAAACTTATCAATTTTTGATCTATTGTATGGAAAATCTTTACCAAGTTAATGACAGATCACCTACAACAAACTTTGGATTCTGATCAATGAAAAAACAAGTGGATTTAAAAGTGGTTTAAGCACAATAGATCACACCCAAACAGGCTTGTCATGAGGGTATGAGGCACCTTTGTGCAAGATAAATTTTGGCGCCCCTAGTTTCATGAACAGAGCTGACCTGATTGCATTGCAATGGCACATGACTTGCATTTATCAAGATCCAAGGTCTGCTTGATATATGTCTTTTGTAAAAATTAAAACATTTTATCACCTGCTAAATGAAATTACATTTCCTTTTTTTGCCTCTTTAATTTGTAAATTGTATAATGAATATCATATGGGAAGTAATGCAATTGTAGATGTACTAATATGGGGTAATGCAGATTTTTCAGTTACATTAATTGTGGTCACTTAATATGAAATCAGCTCTTCATTATCATTTTTATGTATTGAATCAGAATATGCAAAAAATAATAACAAAAATAGGATAATATTGTATAATGTGTCAAAGCATCAGCTGGGAAGCAAATCCTGGGACAACTGCTTGTAAAGCGGCCCCCACTCGGCCACCAATGCTTGATGAAAAATATGATAATATTATTAATGGATTTGCAATAAAATATAAAAGAAAAGAATTTTTTTTCTATTATACATATTTTATTTTTTCAAATATTGATTCAATAAAAGTGCACAAAATTATATTTATAATAAATAAGCAATTACTTATATATTAGAAGTACTAATTTGTGCAATTTTAATATATCTATATTTGCAAATAAAATTATTTTTTATATATCTAAATGCTTTTATCATGTGAAAAAGGTACCTCTTCCTTCATGAAATAAAATTATTTACTTAAAATAATGAATTCTATATAATTTTGTTTAACCAAAGACACAATAGAATATTAAAAGTTTTTAATTATTTACATTTGTACCTTTTTATTTACATATTAACTCTTCTGACTTTGATGGCTGCAATGTGATAAATAGCAATCCATTTTAATTAGAATGACTCTAATAATCTTGTTTTTTACTTTGTACCATTTGGAATCTCGGTAATAGAATTGTTTTTTTTTTTTTTGTATATTTGTTATTTCAGTTTAAAAACTTAATCATGCTACATAGTCAGGTATCTAGGAATTTTAAGAATTTACCTTACATCTACTTAAGGGAAGAAGTTTTCATACTTACATTGTTTATTTTATAAATTTTTTTCCGTGTGTCATTGCATTGGCCAGGAAGCAAATCTGCTAACCCAGGACAACTGATTGTAAGGCAGCTGTGCTGACCACTCGACCGCCAATGCTTGACTTATTTGATAAATTTTTAGAAGACATTATACCACACATTGCAGTTTCTTTTGTTTAATGATAAATTATAATAAGGAGGAAAAAACAAACAATTAGATTCTTCTACTAGTATAGATAAAGAATTTTATAGGCACTTTTCCATTAGAGTTGTTACAGAAATGTGGGCAATATCTTTTTAAAAAATTGTTTTTAACTAATTCCATTAGCAACAACTTGATAAAAATACACGATTTAAAAATCAAATCTCTCACAAATAACTTGTTTACATTTTCTTTTAACAAAAATAACCTTTCTTGTTTTTATTCAATAATAAAATACATTACTTTGCTACAGTATTTAATTTTTTAACACCTATTAATAACTAGGTTGTATTACATATATTATACTTTATTATACAGTTTGTCAATTAAAGATTTGGCAAGATTTATTTAAGGGGAAAAATGTAAATTTTCATACTTAGATTGTTTATTTAATAAATTTTTAGAAGCCATCAAAATTCTTTGTGTTTTATTTTGTTTTGCTTAGATTTGCATCATAGTGTGAGTTATGAATTAAAATTTTTTAAAGAACAAGTAAAAAGCTAATACTACATTAAAAAAAATACAGTTATTAAAAATAGTAAAAGCTATTTATAATGGGATATCCATTTATATAGTGCTATGTTTTAATCTGTAACAATCATTAGGGATCACTCCACTACACATGCACTATAAACTAATAAATACTTTTTAAGGAGTACTCTCCAAATATAAGATAAAGTCTTTTGAAAAGATAGAGTGAATTACTCTATCTTTCTAACATAAACATATATGTATAGGCAAATCTTAAGCATTTGGAAATGAGAATGTGAAGATATTAATTAATCAGTTTTAATTCTATTTGCTATATTTTAATTATTGATGTCTACAAATTTTTTACAATTTACAGCACATCAGTATTAGATGTAATATTAAACATGAGTTATGTTTAATATTACATTTAATACTGACGTGCTGTGAGTTGTAAAAATTTTGCAGACATCTATAATTAAAGCATAGCACATATTAATGAGTGATGTTTAATATTACATCTAATACTGGCATGCCATACATTGTAAAAATTTCACAGTTAAAACATAGAAAATGGAATTAAAAGTGATTAATTAATATCTTCATATTGTCATTTTCAAATGCTTAAGATTTGGTTACACATATATGTTTAGGTTAAAGAGATAGAGTGATTCATTCTATCTTTTCAAAAGACTTTATCTTGTGTTTGAAAATGAGAGTATTCATTAAAAAAGTGTTTATTAATTTACAATTGAAGTGGTAAATCTGTGATCCAGATTTATGCTTCACTGTTCCAACTTAACTAACCACCAAATGAGGTTCAACCTCATTCTTTCATGCACCTGGGTAATGTAGAGAGTCAGCATGCACATCTACACAACCCTTCCCAGTGCTCAAAAATGGTTTGCATAAGTACAATTAAATATTAAATTCATAAAATCAATTATAGTAGAATCCATAAATGAGTCATGTAGGTGCGTTCACATAATGCAGTGGACATGTATGTGTGACGTTAATTTTAATATTATTTTGTTTGTGATATTTTATATTTTTATTTATTTATTATTAGTTAATATAATGTGGCTGCAGAAAATGATGCAATATTTGAGAAGGTTCTCAAAGGCACTTAAAGTAATGTGAATTATCGAACAATAGAGCTATCCTTTAGTTTAGTTGAATAAAATCATCGCTCTGTTTAATTAATTTAGTCTTAAATATTTTAATTGAAATTATAGATATGTGAAACTATTTGTAAACTAGAAATAGATTCAAATAATACCTTCAAGAGGCTAACAATACTTTGCATCTTCTATGACACAAAGACTGCATTTTCTGCTGATAGAGATCACATGAGGTAAGTTGTTATCCGCATTGCCTGGGCAGAGTTATTAAAAGCATTTCTGAAATAATGTAACTGAGTATAAACAGGGCTAAATTTAATACAGCTAAATCAATATAGTTATTTTTTAAGTGCAACTGAATCCACTTCACTTTGAATTTTGATGTTTTGACCATCGAGTGAGGGATCAATTTCACCTTTTCTCAATCTTTCCAAGATCATCTCCACACTACAATGCCATTCAGTGACCACAAACCTATGGACTGCCTAATACAATGCGAACATAATTTATAAACAAAATGCGATTGTTTTCTATTCCCTGGTATTAGCCATAAGATGGCATTGATGCTAACCGAAAACATATACATATAACGATTCCAGGCCTGTGATTGATTTTATATAAAAATATCTGATTTAGATTTCTAATAAAATATTCTAGTAACTAATACTATATAATGTTAGTCTTTCATTTTTGTAAATGTTTATTAATCTTATATTGTTTTTTTTTTAAAGTTTGTGTGCGTGTGTCTTTAAAGTTACGGTGTTTTTCTAATTTTTTTTTTAGTTTATGTGTCTTTTTAAAGTTGCGGTAGTTTTTTAAGAGTAAATAAATAATTTTATTAAAAACCAATAGGTCAAATATATAAAAAGTAATGTAATTTATATACTACAATTTATAGTTGATACCCGACTACTATTAGTAAATAATATTACTATTTTTAAAAAAAATGTAGAAATTCACATTCAATTTAAAAATGATACTCGAATAATTGACATTTTTTGGACAGTAATTAATCATAAAATGGATAGTTTTGTTTGTGTGTATCTGTCAAAAGTTACGGAATTTTTTTAATCAAAAATAAGACACAAATATAGATTTTTTTAAATTCAATTTACACAAAATTGCTACATTCATGCTAAATTTACAAATGATACCCGACTAAATTTGCTCTTTCTTTTTTTTGTTTTTGGACAGTAATTAATCAGAAAGTGGATTCTTTTTGTGTGTATATATAAAAAGTACCATTCTTGAAATACTACATTTCAAAATGATACCTGACTATGTTGCAATTTTTTTTTGGGGGGACAGTAATGAATCAGAAAGTGGATTGTTTTTATTAGCATGTAGATTTTATCAAAAGCCGTAATATTATTGAAATACTAAATTTAAAAATGATACCCGTTAATAACTTTTTTTTGGGGTATTAACAGTAATTAATCAAAAAGTGGGTTTTATTTTCTTTGTGTGTATATATAAAAAGTTATGATCTTTTTTTCAATCGAAAATAATACATAATTCTACATGATTCGATTTAACCACAACATTGAAAAAATTCACACTACAATTTTAAAATGATATCCATCAACTAATTTGCTTTTTTTTTGGGACAGTAATTAATCAGAAAGTGGGTTCTTTTTGTTAGTGTGTATATCTAAAAAGGACCGTCATTGAAAGACTCAATTGAAAAATGATACCTGATTAATTTGCTTTCTTTTTTTTTTGGGCATATAGTACGTGCTCGGCGGCCATTTTGAATTTGAAAACACCCAAAAACACTGCTGGAACATGCAAGCGATAAATGATATCGACGAAAAACACTCGGTTTTTAAAAAATAAATAAATCGCCTAAGGCAATACAACTAAAAAGAGTGGTGGGAAAGCACTACACTTAAAAAAATGCAGGAAAACGTCACATTAAATAGCCTAAGGTGCTACTATTAAAAAAAAGTATTAGAAAAGAAAAAGAAGTGAACATTCAAAATTAAAAAATCCTTTAAGATAAACTAAAAACGCTAATTTATATATATATATAGTCATAATCAAACATTGCAATACTAAATCTTAAACAATTAATGTGTGTTAAGGCATTTTTAAAAAAAAATCGTAAATGATATTTACAAAAATTCTTTAAAATATAGCGATCATTAGAAAAATAAGAAATGCTATTTTAAAAAGCTCGCTCCGTCTATTCAACACTATATACTAAATCAGTATTATAATTTTAAAAAACAATATTTAAAAACTATAATGTTATAAATCAAACATCAAAATATACCAAAAACACTAATGTATATAGTGATAATCAAACATTGCAATTGTAAATCTCAAAAAATTAATGTGTGTTAAGACATTTTTTAAAAAAGTCAGAAAACCTAAATATATACATAGCGATAATTAGAAAAAAAAAAGATAAATGCTGCTTTCAAAATATTACTCCGGTCTTTCAACAATATATACTAAATCAGTATTATAATTTTAAAAAACAATATTTAAAATTTATAATGCCATATTGGGTTGTAATGTCACATTAAATAGCCAAAGGTGCTACTATGGAAAAAAAGTGCGGGGGGAAAAAAAGAAGTGAACATTGAAAATTAAAAAAAATTACCAAATACTTTAAAATAAACCAAAAACGCTAATGTATATAGTGATTAATCAAGCATTGCAATCGTAAATCTCAAAAATTAATTTGTGTTAAGGCATTTCTAAAAAAAGTAATAAAACTTAAATATATATTTACATAGCTATAATTAGAAAAAATGGTAAATGCTGCTTTTAAAAGAATACTCCGGTCTTTCAACAGTATATACTAAATCAGCATTCTAATTTTAAAAAATAATATTTAAAAAGTATATTGCTAAATCTGAAATGGCGGGAACATCACTTTCAACACTATTTTGTGGAGTATTAACAAATAAAAAACCTAATTAACTTATTTTTAAAAATATTTTACATTTGGCTTTGGAATTATCCCTCTAACTAAGAGTTATAATAATAAATCACAAATCTTAATAATAGACATATTAATGCGTATTACAGTTAGCATTTATTTAAGTAATTTTTACCAATATTTTAAGTATTTTAAAAGAATTATCATCTCTCTGGATCAGATGTATGGTCATCCGCGCAGGCTAGATTTGGTTCTTTCTAGATCTATTCATTACTGCAAAAACAACAAGCCATCAACAAATTATGGGTTATGCTTTTAAGATTTAAGTTTATTACTTTAAAAAAGATGCCAGTAAAATTAATTTATTCAGGAAATATTGCAGTTTGATATTATCTCTTTCAAATTTATTTTTAAAACTGTGTACTTGGGTCTCACACAAATTAAGCCAGGTATGTGTGACGTAAGATAATTTCCAAGAATTGGATTTCGAGATGGGCTTTTGTCTTACTAAGATAAAAGTGTTAAGTTAAAAATTGTAACAATAGAAAGCTCAGCTAAACTTTCAAATTAAAAAAAAACAGCTATAAACCAGCTTAATGGACTTTTATGCCTCAAGCCTAACTACTAATTAAATGCAAAAGAGGGGTAAAATTTATTATAAAAAATTTATAAATTAATGATTTAAAAATATAATCGCACTGTAACATATTACACGTCACAACTTGTACTCATATATATATATGTGCCGATAAATGTATTACTTTTAAGATTTTAGTTTTAACGCTTTAAAGAAGACGCAAGTAAAAGTAATTGGTAATTTATTCTGAAAATATTGCAAAAACAAAAAAGAGACCTGCTTTTCATTAATATTTAAAAAAAAAAAAACTGAAATATAAAGACTGTGTGTTCATGTGATCATATGATTTAAAAATTCCAAATCACCTTCTATGTATCATTGTAGACCTGTTTTCCAACATCAAACCCATCCCAGCCATGTGTATAATTCTATAATAATGTACTTTGATGTATAATAACGTATGTTTACGTGTATGTGTGCACATCTAATATATAAATAAATATATATATTAATGTCTGTATACAGACATTAATATATTAGATGTGCACACATACACATAAACATACTATTATACATTAAAATACATTATTATAAGATTATATACGTAATGATGTTAGGCTTGAAGCATAAAAGTTCATTAGCTGGTTTACAGTTGTTTTTTTTAAATTTGAAAGTTTAGCTGAGCTTTCTATTGTTACATTTTTTAACTTAACACTTTTATCTTAGTAAGACAAAAGCCCATCCCGAAGTCCAATTCTTGGAAATTATCTTACGTCACACCTACCTGGTTTAATTTGTGTCAGACCCATGTACACAGTTTTAAAAATAAATTTGAAAGAGACGATATCAAACTGCAATATTTCCTGAATAAATTAATTTTACTGGCATCTTTTTTAAAGTAATAAACTTAAATCTTAAAAGCATAACCCATAATTTGTTGATGGCTTGTTGTTTTTGCAGATCTGATCCAGAAAGATGGTAATTCTTTTAAAATACTTAAAATATTGGTAAAAATTACTTAAATAATTGCTAACTGTAATATGCATTAATATGTCTATTATTAAGATTTGTGATTTATTATTATAACTCTTAGTTAGAGGGATAATTCCAAAGCCAAATGTAAAATATTATATTTTTAAAAATAAGTTAATTAGGTTTTTTATTTGTTAATACTCCACAAAATAGTGTTGAAAGTGATGTTCCCACCATTTCATATTTAGCAATATACTTTTTAAATATTATTTTTGAAAATTATAATACTGATTTAGTATATACTGTTGAAAGACCAGAGTATTCTTTTAAAAGCAGCATTTATCATTTTTTCTAATTATCGCTATGTATATATATTTAAGTTTTATGACTTTTTTTAAAAATGCCTTAACACAAATTAATTTTTTGAGATTTACGATTGCAATGTTTGATTAATTTTTTTAATTTTCAATGTTCACATCTCCCTCCCCCCCCTGCACTTTTTTTCCACAGTAGCACCTTTGACTATTTAATGTGACATTACAACCCAATATAGCATTATAGATTTTAAATATTGTTTTTTAAAATTATAATACTGATTTAGTATATACTGTTGAAAGACCGGAATAATATTTCGAAAGCAGCATTTATCATTTTTTTTCTAATTATCGCTATGTGTATATTTAGGTTTTATGATGTTTTTTAAAAAATGTCTTAACACACGTTAATTTTTTGAGATTTACGATTGCAATGTTTAATTATCACTATATACATTAGTGTTTTTGGTTTATTTTAATGTTTGATTTATAGCATTATAGTTTTTAAATATTGTTTTTTAAAATTATAATACTGATTTAGTATATAGTGTTGAATTGACCGGAGTGAGTTTTTTAAAATAGCATTTCTTATTTTTCTAATGATCGCTATATTTTAAAGAGTTTTTGTAAACATCATTTACGATTTTTTTTAAAAAATGCCTTAACACACGTTAATTGTTTAAGATTTAGTATTGCAATGTTTGATTATGACTATATATATATAAATTAGCATTTTTGGTTTATCTTAAAAAGGATTTTTTAATTTTCAATGATCACTTCTTTTTCTCTCCCCCCCCCCCGCACTTTTTTTAATATTAGCACCTTAGGCTATTTAATGTGACATTACAACCCAATGTTTGATTTATAGCATTATAGTTTTTAAATATTGTTTTTTAAAATTATAATATTGATTTAGTATATAGTGTTGAATTGACCGGAGTGAGTTTTTTAAAATAGCATTTCTTATTTTTCTAATGATCGCTATATTTTAAAAAGTTTTTGTAAATATCATTTACGATTTTTTTTTAAAAATGCCTTAATACATGTTAATTGTTTAAGATTTAGTATTGCAATGTTTGATTATGTCTATATATATAAATTAGTGTTTTTGGTTTATCTTAAAGGATTTTTTTAATTTTGAATGTTTACTTCTTTTTCTTTTCCCGCACTTTTTTTTATTAGTAGCACCTTAGGCTATTTAATGTGATGTTTTCCTGCACTTTTTTTAAGTGTAGTGCCTTCCCACCACCCTTTTCAGTTGTATTGCCTTAGGCGATTTATTTTTTTGAAAACTGAGTGTTTTTAGTCGATATCATTTATTGCTTGCATGTGCCAGCAGTGCTTTTGGGTGTTTTCAAATTCAAAATGGCCACCGAGCATGTACTATATCAGCACCCAATAACCCTCCCATCCTAATCTTTTGTTCTCAACTTTTAAAACTTTTATTTTACTTTGATTTTTAAAATGAAATTTCTTAAATATTTTTACTCTTAAAAAATACTAAAACATTTGGTCACGGTGTACCTCAATACAATATACATATATATGTTTTTGAGAAATATAGTATATAGCAATCCATGATGATACTAAGCAATTCTATCAAGGTTATGACTATATCTAAAATAATAAAAGAATCCTTTAATTTAAAGTAATTGGAAGAATTCTGTTGTTTAAAACTGGTTAAATCTTTCTAGTGTGATGTAAGCTAAAAGCAGCTCATTCATTGAAATTTTCTCTTTTTAAAATTGCACAAAAACTATAAGCATGGCATCAACAGAAATCCCACCATTCGTTGCTGCTTTATTCCATCTTTAAAATGCTATATCACAATTTGAAATTGGATAAAATTTGAATTTTTTATTAATTTTCTTATTAATAGGCACATATAATTTTTTTCTATTTTGGTCAATTTTCTAGTTTACACAAAGGTGAGAAAGGCAGAAAATTTTTATCAGCCTCATTATGTAACTAAAATGGATGTAAAATATGCCGTTGATTCACATTCAAGGCCTTCAATGGGATGCAAACATAATCGCAAAATATTGGTTGTAAGTATACAATTTTAATTTTTTGAATAATATTTTAAATTTCTTTTTAATTATTTGATAAATGGTATCATTTATTAATTTGCATTTGTATTGGTGTGCATATGTAGTATATAATTATATAATATTAAATCATTTATGTTCTTTATTATATGGTTTATAAATTTGTATTCAAATATAACAAAAGTGGTTTATGTTCAATGTAATTTTTTTTGTCTCTGATCCAAGTTTGAAACAGCCTTATTTAAAAGCAAAATGATTCTCAAAAGGTTTAATAATTTATTAGTATGTTTATTTTCATTTTAAATGTGTTTGTGTTTGCTCTTGCATCATGTTTGTATAACAAGTAATGATTTACATATTTAGAGCAGTACAATGTAAATTTTAAAAACTGCTAATCAAATGTACAGAAAGGTTGCATATTGCAGTTGATAAAGCAATCACAACATTTACTGTGCATAGTACAATGTGAAAATATAAACACAAAACCAATAGAGATTTCAAATAGTGTGTGTGTAGTGGTAACCACAATGGTTATGCATACACCACATGGAATTTATGCAGGCAAAGAATCAAATTCTGATTCTTGCTTATGCCTTGATACTCATGCTGTGGACCAGTAATTTTGCCATATTTTCAAATCATATAGCTAGCAAATGAGCTATATGCTAATAAATTATATCTCTGTGGGACAACATGATAGCATCACTGCTATGCATAAAGAATATAAACATTATTTATATACACAAAAAATATAAAATGAAGAGATGAAACTCATTTTATCAGCGATGCAGATAGTAGCCTACAATTTTTAGTTTTAGATAGACAAGAAGCTATTTGCTATGATGGCAAATACATATCCATCTTCTGGAAATGATTTGTTTTGTATATTTTATTAGGAATTGAGATTTATTAACTTTTGGGGGTACAAGATAAAAATGAAGAATTCTTATGCAACTAGTTTTGGAGATGCTGAAGCTATGGATTATCTCAGGTAAGAAGTATTATATACGGTTTGAAAGATAATTTTATGGGGAATACAAAGAAATTATCAATGATGATATAATTTAAACTTAGTTAAAGATAAATTAAAAATTATGAACAATAAAATAATAATTATGTTGGATGTTGAAATTTCTTTTTTTCTTTATTTTTTAAATCATCATCACTATTTGTTTTAGACTTATTGCTTTCCTTAATTTTTCTAGCTTATATCAATGTAAAGTTTTTTGCTCTAACATTATTAAAACTGAAGTTATTGAGGAAATTGTGTCTTGGATCAGTTTTTAAAAAAATTCAATATGGTATCTGTGGAATCAACCAGTTAACAGTTTTAAATAAATTCTCCACCAAAGTAGTAAGTACTTGATGTTTTAATGAAATCTCATTCATAATTTGTAAGGCTTTTTCTAAAATACTCTTATGGTGATTTCTAAAATAGTAGCAAAAATGTGTGCAAATTCAAGGTTTATTAAAATTATTTTATTATCATAAGGTTGACCAATCATATTTAGAAAATCTCTAAAACATGGTCACACTTTAAATAAATAAATAAATAAAGATATCAAAGAAAGTAAATGACACCATTCTGCTGAATCAGTATCATTGGTTTATCCAGGTCATTATATTATCTTTTAAATATTTCCATTATTGTTCATTTTATTTATCCATTATATTTTGGCAAGTTTATTTAATGTCAACTTTTTTCATGTTTTCATATATATATATATATTAAACTCCAGGTAGAGAAAATAACCCAAGATGAATTTCTGTTGAACCAGCATGTTGTATATCTATATAGTTTGCAGGGATATCATCAATGTCATTGTCAACCATTATCAATCCACTATAGGATGAAGGTTTCTCCAAGCTCAATCCACATTCTCTAATCCCTAGCCTCTCTACTCCACAATACTTCTGTACACATCCTTATTTCATCTATCCATCTCACATGTCATCTCTTTCTGGGTCTTCACAACCTTTTGGAATCAAGTTTAATATTTCAACTGTTCATTTATTATCATCTCTTCTAGTAATATGTCCACCCCAACTCTATGTATCTTTTAATCCTTTCAATGATGTCATCAAAACCTGGTTTGTTCTCTTACTTGTGTATTATATTTTCAATCACTTCTTGTAACTCCTAACATGTATCTCTCCATATTTCTTTGAGTGGTCTGAAGTCTCTGTATTACTCTTCTGTTAAGGATCTCAGTCTCAGATCAATAAGTAAGAATTGGCAAAACATATTTATTAAAACCTTTTCTTTTCAAACATGTAGACATATTTTCTTTTAATATTATTTCTACCAAAAGCATTCCAATTAAGTTTAATTCTATGATTAATTTTTTCATTATTTTTTTATCTGCAGTATAATCTGACTAAGGTATTTGTAGTTGTTAACTTCTTACTCATCATTATCAATCTTTATTTTCATCTTTTGAGAAAATCCATTGAACATTATTTTAGTCTTTTTAACATTTACCTTTAGTTTTCCTTTTTTACTTCATCTGGTAACTCTCACAATCTTTCCTGAAGTTCTGAAGTATTATTTGCAAAAACAATTATATTATCTGAAAAATCTAAATGATTTAAAAAATCTCTTTTTACTTTTATTCCTTTAGCTTTCCTTTTAATCTATAAAATACTTCTTGCAGCACTGCTGTAAAAAGTTTTTGAGATATGGAGTCACTCTGTCTTACACCATTCTTAATGTTAACCTTCCTAGTATCATTATGTACTCTAATTGTTGCTGTTGCATTTTTATAAAAAAATTTCAGAATATACAATATTCTGGATCTACACCTTGATGATCCAATGCTTTAATCACCGAAGAAATGCTTATAGAATTAAATGCCTTTTCATAATCTACAAATCCAAAGCATAATGGCATCTCATATTCATTGATCATTTCTATGGATATGATCCACTGTACTAAAACCACTTTCAAATTCAGCTTGTTCTTTTGGTTGATTGAATCTTGTTCTCTGTAGATGAGTTGTAATTTCTAGTGTCTTCTTTATCACCTTTTTAAAATATTAATACTGCATTCTTCCAAATTCAAGTTATTCAATTTTTTTTAATGCATCATTTTCATGTATTTTTATATTCCTTCTTTTCTTTATAAATTCTCTAGTCTTAGTTGAAATTTTATTGATTAATTGGTGTTTTTTTCTACCACCTGCCTTTGCTGCAGTTTTTAAAAGTGTGTCAGTTATTTTTCTATTGATTTCATTCAAATCTGAATCATGTTCAAAATCTGCAAATATTTGAAATCGATTTGTAAGTTCTAATTTAAATCCATTAGAGTGTTATTCAAGATTAGGAATATCAACTGGAAATATTGTTTTTTGTTAATAATTTTTATCTTTCTAGTTTTGTATTAACATGAATCTTACGTCTCACTGATAAGTGATCACTTCCAATCTTGAAATATATATTTTCTGTTAGTCAAAATATAATCCAATTCTGCTGTAACTTCATTTGGATGCTTCCATGTCCATTTCCATTTAACATTTTTCTCAAAAAAGAATTTATAATATAATGTTTTTCTTTTTCTGCAAACTTAAATCTATGATCTCTCTCAATTTCTATCACCATAACCAAATTTACCTATAGCTCTTTCATCTTTCAATTGTTTACCAATTCTAGTATTAAAGTCTCCATAACAATTTTAAAAGATTGTTTGGTCTGATAAAAAGCCTTTTGTACATCCATATAAAAATCTTCTACTACTTAATCATTATGAGAACTTGTTGGAGCATAAATCTGAATTATCTGCATTTGGTATCTGCTATTAAGTTGAATAATCAATCTTGTCACTCTGTTCAATACTTCTTCCACTTTTTATTTATAATGAATTCTACTCCATTTGTACTTTCAATGCTTAGGGCTTTGTAGTACAGTACATGTCCACTTTTTAAAATCAATTGTTTCTTCACCTTTTTTTCTAACTTCAAAGTCCAATAATGTCATTTAATATGAAAAAGTTCTACTGATTCTTGGAATTTTTCTTTATTTGAAAGTGATTCGCAGTTGTAAGTGCCTAAATAAAAGGCTGTCATCAAATGGCAGTCTGAGTCTGCTATCAGGGAATTCTTAGCAACCTCTGCCTTTGGACACCAACTACTGTCTTGGCTGGTGACTTTACAGCCTCCTGGGAATAAGAGCCATAATTTATTTTTTTGTATGTATTATTGTAAATATCTATTTAAAAAAAGAATAATTGTGTGAATAAAAAAGTTAAGAGCTAGCTATCAGGCAACTTCTTAAATTCGGAAGTAAAAAGCTAATAAATATCAAGCTGGCTAATGCGTTTTGTTGAGGAGCCCATCAATGTTTGTATACTATATGAATAATCACATAATAATAAGAGCTGCAAAACAATCGCATAATGCTGCAACAATAAGGACATATGGAGTTGACATTAGAAATTTCCCCTGCTCGGTTTCTTTAAAGTCTCTAAGAGAATCAAAGGGTTTCCTTTCTGTTAACAGCAAACTACTTTCTGCAGCCAAAAAGGGATATAATATTTAAATAATTTAAAATCTATATCCGCGCTAATAGTAGTGTTGTTAACCTAATAAATATTAACTGTTAGAACGTCATTATCATTATGTAGAAATTATGTGTTCGTAGATTTAAGCATACAATAAATTTGACAATAATAATGTTATTATGACAAAATACCATATATATATATAAAGAAAAACATTAGCCAATCCGCCTCCAGTCAGTCTATTGCAACATAGATTAATTTAAGTAGAAAAAATTCACATCGAAAAATAAAAAGAACATTTACCTATGCTTTCGTCTAAAAATCATGTTTGTTTTTCTTTGGTCAGTTCGAAGCATTTGTTTACAGGCCATATCTGACTCAATTTAGCATCATTGAAACATTGTAAAGATAAACATTTTTAAAATTGTCTGAGTACAAAATTAAATTATTGTTTGAATAGGATAGAACATTCTGAATTCTCATGTATACAGATGAAGTTTTTAGTTTTTATTAACGAATGAAAATACTCTTATCAACATATTGAACTAAAAATATTTTAATTTTGACAAAATTTATATATAAGTGCATAACAATTATAATCTTATTTTATAACAGTAAATTTGGAATTTATCATTAACTAAAAAAAAAAAATTTACAACAGTATCATTATATATACATATATAAATACAGATATAATTTATATCTCTGGAGTTTTAGATTTAATTATAAGAGATTTGATCCTAGACTTTCAATCTCCTTTTAACTATCCAATGTATCTCATACAACTAATACACATGACCACACACTTGTGAAAAATATAAACGATCTCCAATAATATACGTAATCCATGCTGAACCAGCACTCATTAGTTGGTCCAAATTATCATCTTTCACATATATAATCAGTGCTAGTCATCAGATTTTCAATGGTATGGAAGGTTGAAGAGTTGAATAGTGGAGTAAATTGTAGTCTATCCATTAAAGTGTGAAAGGTTTGCTGTCTTAATATAAACTGAGCACTGATTATATATGTGTGTGTGTGTGTGTGGGAGATGTTCTAGACCAACTGATGAATGTTGGTTTAGCATGAAATACTTATACTGAACATCATTTATCATTTTCACATGTGCGCAGTCATGTGTATTAGTTGTATGAGATAGATTGGATAACTGAAGGGAGTTGGAAAGTCTGGGTTATAAATTCAAATCTCATATATATATATATATATATATATATATTAACAGTTGGAGAGGGAATAAGAAACTCTCTTGATAAAGTTGATCATAGGATGTTTATGCCACATCTTAGTCCATCAAATGTAATATATAGATAAAGAGAAAATATAGGAAGAATAACCAGAATAGCAAATTCTTTAAGTTAATTATAAGCTTATATGCCACACATTGGTCAGTCATATGTAATAGAATAGATAAAATGAGGAAATATGTGAAAATAGTCAAGATATCCATGATGTTAATGATCAGATAATGATGATTAATCAGTAGTAATAGCCACAACTTGCTGGTCTATTTATATGGACCTAAATATATATGTTGATACGATGATAATAGAAATAAAACCTTATTGTCATTGGTGATAATAATGGCTATCTGAAATGCAAATATCAAAAGTGTAATTGAAAGAAACCAAAGAGGAAATGCTTCACCTATCTAACTAGACTGTCATGAATAAATCTAAAGGTGTGTATATATATATCAAAATATTAATAAATAAACTAACCAAAGGAAATACATATAAAAAAATAAAAAAAAATTGCAGGAAATCAACAATCTACTCTATTCATTTTACTATGATTTATGCATTTCCATTTTGATTAAAACTAGCATGAGTAAAGCATTAAAAGTCAGATACTAATATAGATCACTCAAGTATCATATGACTTAGGATATCTTCATCTTACATATTGCTGTTTTAGTAGCAAACCTTTTCATTTTCTTTTGTCGCTTACTATAAGCTTTAGAAAGTAATAATATTTGTCAGATGGCAGTACTTAATAGATCCCTATTTTGTGCATTGTCATCTGACAACTAACATTATTTTCTAAAGCTTACAGTTAATGGCAAAGGCAAGATAGACATGTTCATTACTAAAAGAGCAACATGTAGTCTGAAGACATGTGATAAATCATGTGTCTGAAGACATGATAAATCATGTAATGCTTTATTGATATATATAAAATTCTGGTCATGGGATAAAAATGACTTTAGTCATTAAGACAACTAAGGATACCATAATATTTAGAAACGGAACTGGATTCAGATCTATATGACTATATAATAAAATTAGTATAGACTGAAAAGATATCTTTTTAATTTGAACTGTTAGCTTGATAATATAACATAGAGTAAATGATAGGAGTTGGAAGCAAGGCAAAGTTTATCCTAAAAGTTCTGTTGTACTGTTCCAAGATCCAAAACTTCTCATTCATGAAAGTCATAAGCTTAATATTAGTCTGGGAATTTTGGATAAGAAAATATAGGATAGGAAATTTATTAAGCATTGTCATCTGACAACTACCATTACTTTATAAAGCTTATTTAAGTGGCAAAAAGAAGATGGAAAAGTTTAATACTAATATAATTTAAGCATTTTATTAAATTAATAATCAAGATAAAATCAACAAAAAGATATATTTAATTATTTCAAAATAACTTTATTAGTGTAAAATAATTGATTATTTAAGAATATGGGAATACATTTTCTTGAAGAAGTTCTAGGAGATAGATAAATGAGCTCAGCATCCTGATTGAGAATCTGTGATGGATCTAAAGTTTAATCCCCTGGAGAATCTCTAATGGAAATGCTAGTATCAAATTTCATGTGTGATTTTATATGTTTTAGGTGATTTTTGGTATTTGAAAGAAACTCCATGTCTCATTATATAGAAATTTTGAAGACAGGATAAAGTCTTTACTTTTTAACTTATTAAGGTGATCAGTAAATATGAGGTTCTGGTTTGGAGGTGGGAAGGTGAATATTAGTTTGCAATGGATGCTCCAGATTGTATGAACTAAAAATAATGAAAGTCTAATGAAAGGAAATTTGTCTACTTTGTAAGGAGTCTTTCAATGACAGAATTTTAAAAAGTCAATGCTCGAGCTTTGAGATATTAGCAATCTAATGCCTACCAGCCAAGAGTTTGATTTAATAATATGGTCAAAAGTATCCTCTTGTGTCTTGCAGAGTGGGCATATTAGATCAATATTATTTAAATATCTCTTGAATTGTAAAAAGTGATTAGTCTCCATAGCATTTTGATTTACCTTAATTAAGAAGGTAAGAAATTTGGGTTCTAATTTAAAAAATTTAAATGAGATAATTTTGTGATTGTTGATCCCTAAGGATGGTTTTATATTATTGATGATTGGGTGAAAAATTAGATGTGCATCACATATAGAGATTTTGGAGTTGAAAATGATATTGGTGATTATCTGATATTGGTTGAGATACTGAATTGAGATACTGAAGAATAACATCAAGCCAGGAGTTGTTATGATGTGATGGTTTGTCAATTGGGTGTATTACTTCTGAAGTAATAAAGTTACCATGTTTTAAAACCAAGTTATAAATCAGGGTATGGGATTTCTGATAGTATAAGGATAGAATAGAATGCAATGCCATACCATTCACTTTATGATGGAGTTGCATCCCTGCTATACTTATGGAATTTATTTTCCCTCTCCAGAGGAGTTGGGAGCATTGTCTATTGATCTTTCTTATAAATGATTTTGTTAGTGAGATTATGAGAAGATAATAAGCAATTTTGGATATAACTTTCATATTGAGAAGTGAGACTTTCCCTTGTAGTAAAAGGTATACTCTAGAGAGTGTTTGAGTCGAATTGCAGAGTTCAGGAGAGAATTATGGATATGCTTAGACATAGATGTTTGAGACATAAATGCGAAAACTCAGGAAGTCCTGGAGCTCAGCCAGAAATTTAGAGCTGATTTTCTTTCTTATTAGATTGTCCATGAGGCTGACTTATCAGGATTGAATTTTAACTGTGATTCAAGAATTTGTCTATTATGTAATATAGTGTTGTCAGATGTTTTTGATCTGGGAGTATGACAAGGACATCATCAATGTAAGTGAATAGTTTAATGAACTTTCTGAGTTGAGGAATATATACCCATGGGAGAGAGTTTTCTATCTCCCTTAAAAGAGGGTTCAAATAGCAAATGAATAACAAGGCACTCGAAGGTGATCCTTGTGGCAGTGAAATGTTGAGTAAAAAGCCATTTGTGTGTATATCTTTTAAGGTAATATGAACCTGATGATTGTAAAGCAAGTTCTCAATACTGCATATGACTTGAACAGAATTTCCAGTATTGGATTTTATTGAAGTCGGCAGTGGTGAATTTGTCAGATGCAATGTTAAATTGGGTGTCAGGTTGGCTGTTGTTTTCAGGTTGGTCTATTAGATCAAGGTACATGGATCTGGGGAATCAGCTGTAGCACTGCTTATGCATTTGTTTATCCAGAGGGGGTGATAAGTTAGATGTAGCATTTTTGTTTGAATTGATTTGTTGAGAAATGCCAATTTTTGCAATATTGGCATATGAAAGCTTTAGTTGATGATTTGGTGTTAAATTGGACATTGAATGAGGATTATTATGGTTGAGTTGTGGTGTAATTGGTAAAGTATCAAGTGTAGAAGAGTTGATTGTTTTTTACCCTTTATAGTGTATTAGGAGGTCTTGAGAAGTGCACCTTTGTCGGAAGCTTGCATAGCTCTGGATGTTGGTAAATGGTGTTATGCAAGTTATATTATCTGTGAAAACTTCTTGATTTTGGATAGAACTAATGTTGTGGAAGGAGTCTTTAGTTTGTATATTATTATTTGGGAGTCTGGATGGCTTGAGATGGTTTCAGAGTCAGATTGAATATCTATGTCTAACTCTGAAAGAGGATGTTTTATGCTAAGTAAAATTTCATCATCTTGCCTTATTGCATATGGCTAGTTGAACACTTGTTTGGTTAAAATAACTTGTGTGCTAGTATTATTGGATTGTAATTTGATATTTTGTTTTTTTGAATTTTGGAAATTGTTGGGTTTTTTTGTTTAGATATAATTGATATGCATCACTACTGCCAAGTGAGCTTGATAGCTCAGAGGTGTCTAAGTAAGAATTATCGAGTTGACTTTTATTTTTATTATTTAATATGACTTGATGGTTTGAAGAAGAATTAGATATAATTTGATTTGTAGAATGCTGTTGTAGTGTTAATTCTTTATTATTATTTGTTTTATGAGATTTGAGAAGGTTTGGTCAGATGAAACGTTACATCGCTATATTTGTAGTATTATGGCTTAGGCTCTGGGATGACAAAATGATGATTTGAGTGTTTTGTGATATTAGATTTGCTGAGGGAGAAGCATTTGAATTTGAAAAAAAATGTTACTTCATTATGATAATCTGATGTGTTTATTGTTTGTTGTTGTAAATTGATTGAAGTGCTATCAAATGGAGGAATGTACGAGGTAGGTATTTCAACAGAAGCCAAGTTCACATGGTAATGATTAGCATTAGCAAATGTGTTGTCTACCATATCTTGGTTTTGTTTATTGTAATCATTCGGTAGAAATTTTTTGTCGACGAGCTGATCATTATTAAAATTTTCATTGTGGTTTTGAAAACTATTTGTGTAAATTTCAGACACCTCGGATTCTTTAACATTATAAGTTGGCCTTTGTGTTTCATAATCTTGAGTTTGATTATTTGATAGGTTTGAATTAAGGTTGGAATTAGTTATTTGATCAGATTTGGTAATATAATCTAAGTAACAATAATTGGATTCATTTTCTGGGGTACCTGTAATTTTTTAAGAATGCATGTATCTAAAGCTTAGTTTTGAGTGTTATACATTAGGCATTGATCTACCTTGTCAAAAGAATTATCATCATCGGACATTGTATTTTGTAAATTATTGCTTTTTTTTTTGTAGAAATCAGAATATCCCTTTTGGATTTTGATGATTTATATTGACCTTTAGTTTTAGATTGACCAGATGAATTTTTAGGTGTTTCAAAATTATTTTTACCTTCACTAATGGCTGCATTTATAAGTGGCTCATTTTCTTTTGAATACTTAGGAATCAAGGACTTATTCCTCAAATCCGTTCAAAGAAATAATAAGAAAGCGTCTTACCTTATATGCCTTGGCTAATTTTGTCCCTGATTTGATAATAAGTATATTAGTTTGAAAATTTTTTATGAGAGCTCTTATGTAGATAACTGAACAAAAAAAAGGCCACAGGTGGCGCTGACATATTAGAGATATAATTAACCGTTTGCAAAAATTTATTACATTAAATATTACTAACAATCATTCAGTGAATAATTCTGAAAGTTTAACAAAGTTAGTGCTTAGGAGCTCATAAAAAATTTGAATATCAAAAATGAAAAAATTGCATCATGATTCATGGACCTTGAGCTTCAAAATTTGCCATTCTACTAATGTACCAAAACATTGATGACACTACTGCCTATTTTCTATAATTGGTAAATCAATTTTATGTTGGGCTTGAATATTGATGAAAAAAATGTTAGACTATTAGGATAAATCCAAAAGTGTCTAGAAACTTGATTACATCAAATTTTTAAAGAAAACTAAGTATGGAAGCTGAGATATTCACTTGAGAACTACCGTATGTATCATAATCATTTAAATTATTTTTTAAACATTTATTTTTTACCTTTTTAATTAATTAATTATAGTAAATTATCAAAAAATACATTTTAAAAAGTATTAAAACAAAAATAAACAATTTGCTTTATTTTTTTTTTCAAACTAAAATTACTTGAGCATATTATTTAGATAAAAATAAAATATACAACTGTAACTATAATTTTATGATTTTTAAATCTTGGCTTTAAAATTTTTTATTATTATCATTTTTTTAAAATAAGTACACGAACAGGCACACAATAGATTGTTATAATATATTAATTCTAATGTTTTCACGGATAAAAGATGTCATATTATTATTACTATTTGCGGGATATTCCGTGTAGTGAAAAAGCTAAATGCTGACATTTCAGTACAATATCAAGTACCTTCCTCAGAGCGTCCTCTTTCTCAAATCATAAGAATGCATGTGAGATTTAAAATCGTTTTTATCGTTTTCTTTCTCCTCATATTTAAATTCTATTGGTTGAGAAGTTTTAAAATTTATTTTCTCTTCCAATAGTTTCTTCCAAATGTTGTTAATCTTCTTTAACTCACACCTTTCATTTATGCTCTTGGGCCTTTTAAAAATCTCTATAGCTTCTCTTAGCAATCTCTGGTCATATTGTTCAATTTTTGCTAAAATATTTGTTTTTTCAAAATTGATATCATGATTTGTTAATTTAATATGAGAATAAATAGCTGATGAATTGGATTTTTCTCTCACTGCCAGAATGTGTTCTTCCTTTCTAATATTTATTCTACGATTAGTCTGTCCTATATATGTATGTGGACAGACCCTACATGGAATTTCATACACACCATGACACTCCAAAGCAATTTTATCTTTAGGAAGAGGAAATATTTCACTAATTTTTTTTATAAGTAGTGTAAATTGTGTGAATATTATTATTCTTTAAAATGTTACCAATTCTATCAGTTACTCCTTTAATATATGGCAAAATTGTCTTAATTTTTGATGTATCAAAATCTTTTTTCTTTTGATATGTATAAGCCCTATTAATAATTTTGTAATTAAAACCATTATGAAGAAGCATTTTATTAGTAGCAAAAAGGTCCCGGTGAAAATGGCTATCATCAGAAAGTCTCTTTGTTCTATCCAATAATGTCTTTGCCACTGAAAATAGTTGTGCAGGATGGTGATGAGAGGAAAAATGCAGATATCTCCCAGTGTGTGTTGGTTTTTTATATATACCATGGGATAAAGAACCATCTTCCCTTCTTTCAATCAAAACATCTAAAAAAGGTAATTGATTATTATTTTCTATTTCCATGGTAAATTTAATATTGTTGTGAAGAGAGTTTAAAAAATTAAAAAAGTCATCAAGAGCATGTTCATGACAAATAACAAATATATCAACATATCTCAGATATCCATCTATTACTTTCTTCCCAGATAAGGGTAATACTACAGTAATTTTAAATAAGGCTGATTATTTTAAAAAAATACATGATTTATTAAATGATAATATTTATAAAAAAATTTATAGAGATCCTATGACTTATCTTGAAAAGAAAACGAAAGCATTAATTTATTCTACTGATCTAGATTTAGAAACAAAGATACAGCTTACTCCGAGGGAAAAATCTTCTTTTTATCCAAAATTATATGGTTTACCAAAAGTTCACAAGCCAGATATTCCATTGAGACCGATTGTAAGTGCAGTTGGTTCACCTACACAGACACTAGCTCGTTTTTTGACTTCTTTTTTACAGCCGCATTTAACAACGATGTCATCATATGTTAAAGATGCTAATCATTTTCTTGAGCTTATCCGGGATATTAAATTGACTAAGAATGATATTTTGGTAAGTTTTGACATTGTTTCACTTTTTACTAGTGTACCTGTAAATGAAGCGATTCAAGTTTTAAAAAAATATTCAGTTGCCTAATTTTGCTGTGGTTTTGATTGAACACTGCTTATCGAATACATTTTTTGTTTTTGATGGGCAGATGTATAAACAAACATCAGGTCTAGCTATGGGTTCACCAATTTCTCCAGCATTAGCTTCTATTTTTATGGAGGATTTGGAAAATAAAATTTTGACTTTAGCAGTTAAAAAACCATCTATATGGCTGAGGTATGTTGATGATACCTTTGTTATTTGGCCTCATGGTAAGCATGCTCTTGATGACTTTTTTAATTTTTTAAACTCTCTTCACAACAATATTAAATTTACCATGGAAATAGAAAATAATAATCAATTACCTTTTTTAGATGTTTTGATTGAAAGAAGGGAAGATGGTTCTTTATCCCATGGTATATATAAAAAACCAACACACACTGGGAGATATCTGCATTTTTCCTCTCATCACCATCCTGCACAACTATTTTCAGTGGCAAAGACATTATTGGATAGAACAAAGAGACTTTCTGATGATAGCCATTTTCACCGGGACCTTTTTGCTACTAATAAAATGCTTCTTCATAATGGTTTTAATTACAAAATTATTAATAGGGCTTATACATATCAAAAGAAAAAAGATTTTGATACATCAAAAATTAAGACAATTTTGCCATATATTAAAGGAGTAACTGATAGAATTGGTAACATTTTAAAGAATAATAATATTCACACAATTTACACTACTTATAAAAAAAAATTAGTGAAATATTTCCTCTTCCTAAAGATAAAATTGCTTTGGAGTGTCATGGTGTGTATGAAATTCCATGTAGGGTCTGTCCACATACATATATAGGACAGACTAATCGTAGAATAAATATTAGAAAGGAAGAACACATTCTGGCAGTGAGAGAAAAATCCAATTCATCAGCTATTTATTCTCATATTAAATTAACAAATCATGATATCAATTTTGAAAAAACAAATATTTTAGCAAAAATTGAACAATATGACCAGAGATTGCTAAGAGAAGCTATAGAGATTTTTAAAAGGCCCAAGAGCATAAATGAAAGGTGTGAGTTAAAGAAGATTAACAACATTTGGAAGAAACTATTGGAAGAGAAAATAAATTTTAAAACTTCTCAACCAATAGAATTTAAATATGAGAAGAAAACGATAAAAACGATTTTAAATCTCACATGCATTTTTATGATTTGAGAAAGAGGACGCTCTGAGGAAGGTACTTGATATTGTACTGAAATGTCAGCATTTAGCTTTTTCACTACATGGAATATCCCGCAAATAGTAATAATAATATGACATATATATATTAAATTGTCCATTATAGAATAATTATTATAAAAGAAATAAAATATAATAGTGGTAATATATTTTATAAATAACTATAATAAATCGCAGAAGTATTTTCAGTTAATTTCTTTATCTTCAATTGAACAGAAAGTATTTCTGCCATTAAGTTATTTATAAAATATTGTTATACTTTCAAGAAGTATTAGCTTTTCAAAATGGCATTTACAAGTTATATATTTTTTGCATTGGTGCATAATGAAAATCTCAACTACTTTTTACATGAGTCATTTCAGATTCAACCATCCTTATCATATGCTATGAGTTAAGATCATTTCTACATCATATTATTATTAAGCACCAATAAATATATTTTATACCCATATAGTGAAAATGTACTAATGAACTTTAAAATTAAGTATAATAAAGAATGTAAATATTCAAAACTACTAGGTTCTATTATTGAATCTAATAAATATTTTAAGATTAGCAACAATTGCAAGTAAATGTTTCAAATATTTATAGGATATTTATTTTATCAGATAAAATGCCATATCATCTTGATATACAAGTGTTTTAGGCTCTAGCACAATTGATCTTGGGGTTTATCTAGTGAAACATATAACCTTGAATGCCTGTATTATTTCTTTTATAATATTGTTACTTTTATTAAAATTAAAATACTTTTTTAAGATTCATGCTATAGAGAGTGTTACATGTAATTTAATAATATATCATTCTTTTACTAATCATTAGCATCTTAAAAAATAATCATTTTAATCAACCCATTTTGTTTTATTCAAAAATAAAATAAAATTTATTCCAATATTTCTTATCCAACATTTTTCTAACAAATTTTATCTTTAAGTCTAGCTCATATATGACATCTTTTTGGATTTTTTTGTAATCATTTACCCATTTTTTTTGTCATATCAACTATCAATATGCTATACTTAGCTGTTTCAATCTCTTAATTCCCTAAGAGGTATCAGTGATAACTGTTTATTTTATCATTCATGTATTTTATTTTCCTTGTTAGACATCTCATATTCTCCAGCATGATCTGCACTATTTATATTATTGCTCTATTAATGACCAATTTTTAGATCCATAAGTAAAAATTGGTAAATACAATTCTTAAAAAAAAAAAACTTTTTTAAGATTTGTTTTCTTTTAAAATTAAATTATATCTACTGAAAGCATTTCACCTAAATTTAATTCAACAATTAATTTTCTTTTATTTTCTTTCCATAATTAATAATTTAATTTTGATATTTATAATTGTTATCCTAATTCATTACTTTCAAATTTCTATTTTTTTTTAAAAAACTCAATGAATATTATTTTTTAAATTTTATTAACTTTAGTCTGATGTTTTTTTTTCTCTCATATGTCTGATGTTTTTGATTTCATCTATTAGTTCTTACAATATTTTCAATAACTGTAAAGTATTGTCTGACAAAAAACTAATACCTGCTTCTTATTTAATTCACAGAGGACTTCAAATGACTGTTATAAAGTTTTGGATAGCTAGAATTACTCTGCTAATACTTCTACATTATTATCATGACATAGTCTAATTGCCACTCCTATAATTAAATGAATAAGTAAAAAATTATAATATTATAGATATTTATAGCATTAAATGCTATTTGGTTATTTACAAACTAAAGCAAAAATTGCAACTTAACATATTATTTTTTTTATATATATATAATTTACCTTAATTCTTGATGCTGTTAATTTTTAGCATAATTATTTTTAACTTCGTTTATTTCAACTGGTTGGTTTAAATTCAAAGTTTTCTGTAAATGATATATAATAATATGTGAACGATTTTTATATATACATATTAAAAATAGTATACTTATGATTTTATATAAATATTAATATCATATTTTCTCCATTTAGTGTATTCTTAGCATTTACATATTTTGCATATAACAGCCTCATAATTGTTTTAATTTTTCATTTGTTTTTATTAAAATCTCTAAAACTTTTTAAAAAGCTATTCAATTTTTTATATAATGTCAGATATTGTCTTGATACTTTGATGGGTTTTGTTTATTATATGGGTTATTTTTAGCTTTTACAATCTTCATGATATTTTTATTTGTAGTAGATGAATCATTTTTTTATTGATAAAATAACCTCCCCATACAAAGATGATATTATATCTTGAAAATATCTACTTATATAACTTTTCCTACCATTTTATCATTATTTAATCATTACAGTCTTCCATATTCAGTTTTTCTTAATAGAATGCTTGACTCAAAATAAGATATACTGTTGATTATTTCTACTGTTTTGTTTTGCAAAGTCTTATAGTTTTATTGATTTTATTTAATTCTGAGTTATTAAGTCTTTTAACATCTTAAAATGATTTATAAATTCTATCTTAAAACTCATACAAGTGATTCAGAAAGTAGGACTATCAAGTGTTAATTACCTTACTTTATATCTTTGTCTCTTAGATTTGCATATATATTATACTGATTATAATCACTTTTTATGTTAAATCTATTCAAGATAATTTTGATGAATCTGCATTTTGTTAAATGTGATCCAACTTGTCTATGTTTTTACTTGAATATTTGCATGTCTACTTTAATTTTGGACTTTTAAAAAAAAAACAGTTCATAAATGATATTTTTTCTCTCCTTAATTTCCATAAGTCTGTCACCTCACATTTCTGACCCACATTTATATTTACCACATTATTTTATTTTTTTAAAATTTATATTAATTCTAACATTAAAATTATATAGTAATCTTACAAAATATTGTTATATCTATTCAAAAATATTGTTATTCATTAGATTAAATTTTTAGGAAATAAATTTAAATTATCTGCATTCTATTTTTTTCACAAAGTTGAGTAATTAATGGTAGATTTGATTTATTCTAATATTCATAATATTTATCTATTTTTTGTTTTGAATCTCATTTCACTTGTATTTCCAAAATACATTCTTTTATAGAAAAATGCATTTCCACTTTCTAAATTATTTTGTTTTAATCTCTTAATTTCACAAAGTTTAACAGAATCCTATTTAAAATTATATGAATTTTATATTTTGCTATTTGTGCTTTTTTTTTTTTTTGAGTGATTTATTTTATTTATAGGTGTAAGTAAAAAGATTATCATTGAATGACAATCTAGATCTAAATTGAGAACTTTGACTAATAACTTTTTATAGATTTATGTGAATGGGATCATGATTTTCTTTTGCCTTTCATAAATAAAAGAATTAAATACTTCCACAGATATTTTATTGTCAAGATAATTCATGTAATGCATCAGTTAATAACTATTTAGTTGATGAGAAATAAGAAAGAGCATGATGTTGTTTTCTTAGTCCAGAATTCAGAAATGAAATGCAGTAAACATATGTTGGATAATGCTTTACATGAGAAGTCCATTTATATTCTTTTAATGTGTGAACATTCACAGTATAATAACAGCCACACTGGTAGAATTTATTAAATGGATATTAGAAATTTGTTTTGCTGGTTCTTTAAGTTTTAATCAGGAATCAGAACCCCCTTTCACTTAATAGAACATTTCCTGCTGCAGCCACTGAATATGGTATTTAAATGTTAAATATAAAGCAAAATCAGAACTGATGATTGAGAGATTTCATGATGATTGTAATCAGTGATTATTTTCAGCTACAACTTTATTTACCAAATTCATTCTTTACTTGAAGAATTATATGGTTTATTTGTATAAGATTTATACTTTTTTTCATTTAATTTATAACTTTTTTTAGTAGTAATATGTGAATTCTTTAGATCCAACTATAATTTTTAAATAGAATAATAGCTAAGTAGTTTTTAAAAATATGTGTATTTTGATCTATAGGTTTGATTTTTACAAGTATTTTTTTCTTCCCTTAAATGATGATTATACTACTCTATGAGCTATCTTGTTATTGTACGAATTATTTTGTTTTTCTTTTTACTAGTATTATTCTTTAGTTCTTTGTCAAATGTAAAAACATTGAACAATTGTTTACTACAAATATTAATATTAAATCTTAATATAATAAGTGCATTGGATTCAGGTTTAATTTAAATAAATAAATAAAACATTTTGACATAGAAAAGCTAATTTTTAATAAACTTTACATTTAATATAAAATGCTGCTAATCTCTTCTTTCATTTATTGAATTATTAATATAATAGTAATAATAACAAGTCAGATGTCACATGACTTATATATAGCTTGCACTTACAAATATGTAAAATTAAGAGCGTGCTAATAGCTCTAAACAAGCTTTTTTTTTTTATTTATGATAAATGCTACTACAAGAGAAGACATTCAAATCATTTTTATCTTGGATTGTCCCCATCCCCAGACCGGTTTCGACCTATGGGTCTCTTCAGTGAGGCGTTGGGACATTAGATCTAAAAAACCAACTCAAGCAAAGCATTTATCTAAAAGATAATTGTTATAAGAAGATCTGAAACTTTTAGACATCTACATGTCATTAAAGTCAGCTCTCCAACTGAAACAATCATATGGGCCTGAACTTAATTCAGATACTCCATATATTAGTAGGCTTAGCTCTTTAATTTAGCTAAAGCCACAACAGCAAAATAATAATAGTAATAATAACAAGTCAGATGTCACATGACTTATATTTAGCTTGCACTTACAAATATGTAAAATTAAGAGCGTGCTAATAGCTCTAAACAAGCTTTTTTTTTTTTTTATTTATGATAAATGCTACTACAAGAGAAGACATTCAAATCATTTTTGTCTTGGATTGTCCCCATCCCCAGACTGGTTTCGACCTATGGGTCTCTTCAGTGAGGCGTTGGGACATTAGATCTAAAAAACCAACTCAAGCAAAGCATTTATCTAAAAGATAATTGTTAGAAGAAGATCTGAAACTTTTAGACATCTAAAAAGTCTTAATAAATATTAATCTTCTCTGGAAAAAAAAAGAAAAAAACATTTTCATCAAATTATTTTATTACTAAAATAATGCAGGAGAAAAAAAGATTATATTTAACATGGACTTATATTAGATATTATATACAAAAAATATTATATATACAAATTAAATTTTTTTCTCAAAAATGTTTTTTTTTATATATCTCCAGCTGCAAATTCTGATATTTTGAATGTTTTACAGATCTATTACTATTTTTTACAGACAAATGTTATGTTTAAATCTACTAAAACTGTTCTTTATGTTATTATTTAGTTTTTACTTTTTTATATATGGAATACATAAAAAACATTGGATGTGATTATAAAGATAGGAATTGGGAAAAAGAAACATTTCATGACATTCCTGCATGCCCAATCTTTTACATATGCTTATATATATTTGCCTGAAGATGTTTGATGATGGTATTTTAAACATGATATGTTGGAATATATCCATCATCTATCATTAAATGTTGAATGTCTAGACAATTTTAAATTTTATTTAAACTTATCAAATACAAACAACTGTTAGTAATAGCACACAAATACACAATACAGGTTAATAAATTATGCAATGTTTTGAGTGATATTATTCTCTACTCTTCTTTAGGTATTGTAATAGTAAACTATAGGATTGATCTGTTAATATAACTGTAAAAAGGTTACACTAGGTAAAGTTATAGTGAAAGGTTCTCCCTACAGTTTACAATATATATATAAAGAGTCTGCTAATAGCTCTAAACAAGCTTATTTATTTTATTTTTTATGATAAATGCTAAAAGAGAAAATACCTAAAGCTTTTATCTATGATGGTTCCCATCCCCAGACCAGTTGCGAGGTATGACTCCCATCAGTGAGGAGCTAGGATATTAGATTCAAAATTCTAGCTCAAGCCAAGCATTTATCTAATTTTTAAATATTAAGAAAAAAGATCTAAATCTTCAGATACCTACATATCTTCAAATTCAGCTCTTTAACTAAAGAAACTATATGGGCCTGAACTAAATTCAGTGATCCAATATATTAGTAGGCTTAGCAATTTAATATAGCCAAAGCTCTAATAGTAAAATTATAATATTAGTAAAAATCAGTCACATGTCACATGACCTATATAGCCTGCATTACCAATATATATATATATATAAAGAGCCTGCTAATAGCTCTAAACAAGCTTATTTATTTCATTTTTTATGATAAATGCTACAAGAGAAAATACTAAAGCATTTATCTATGATGGTCCCTATCCCCAGGCTGGTTTTGAGCTATGGCTCTCATCAGTGAAGAGCTAGGACATTATATTCAAAATACTAACTCAAGCCAAGCATTTATCTAATTTCTTAAAATATTAAGAAAAAAATCTAAATCTTCAGGCACCTACATGTTTTCAAATTCAGCTCTTTAACTAAAGAAACTATATGGGCCTGAACTAAATTCAGTAATCCCATATATTAGTAGGATTAGCAATTTAATATAGCCAAAGCCCTAATAGAAAAATTATAATATTAGTAAAAATCATAGATAAAAACTTTAGGTATTTTCTCTTGTAGCATTTATCAAAAAAATAAAATAAATAAGCTTGTTTAGAGCTATTAGCAGGCTCTTTATATATTACATATTGGTAATGCAAGCTATATAGCTCATGTGACATTTGACTGATTTTCACACACACACACACATATATATTTTCCCACTGAATTGACTATGTAAACATAATCAACTTAATAGACAACTATATATTTTAATCATATATTTATTTTCATCTAATCGACTTTTGTTCAAAATTTAACCTTGTCAAGACGTTACACTAATTCTATATGTCACCTGATTTATATATCCTATCACTTCCTCTATTGATCAACCTTCATCTAAATGTGTTTTAGTACTTTACAATTTTTATTTAATGACTATTTGCCTCACAAGTTTATTGAGCATTGTACTAAATTTATACATTTCTATTTTTTCTTGTATATGCATTATCTTATATACTTTCCTTTCTTTATAATTTTTACAATATTTTATCACTTTCAGTACTTTTTTCACATTCCATAATATGCCCTGTTTCTAAAAAAATGGAAAAATGGTCTGACTTAATATCTCTCATTTTTATTGCTTTGTCATCCTCCTCCCCCCTTTCTATCTTACTTTTCACTGAGTGACCTATATATATATTATTATACATTTCTTATACTTAATTTTATAAACTATTCCTATTTTATCACTCCTATCATTTCTCATTTTTGCATTACTCTCTAACTTTTTTAATGATTTACTATTTTTTCATCCTATGCCCTATATTCTCATTTATTTCTTCTTTCCTCTCATTCAGAATTTTATATACCTCCTTTGAATATGGAATAGAAATTAATTTCTTATTCTTTCTTTCATTTTTATTACTGACTTTCTTATATTCACTCCTATCCCTTAGTATATATTTTATAACCCAATCATTATATCCATATTCAATATATTCTTTCTGGATCTGCAACTTTTGCTTATTTGCCTCCTTTTTATTCACTGTAAACCTATTATTTTTCTTTTATTTGTTTCATTACCCCCATTTTTTGATACCAAGGTTGATAAGATCTCAGATGTATCATACCATTGACCCTTTTATCTTTTATACAATGCTTTATCTTAATCTCTCCATTCACATTCTTTTTCACTAATAAATCTAAATATTTTACTTCTTCATTATTTTCCATTGTAAATTTAATATTAAACCTATTTTTATTTAGTTCATTAAATGTTTTCATTATGCTTCTATTTTCTACTACTATTATATCATCTACATATCTAGTATTTCACAATTTCCCTATTCTCAATGTATTTATTAACTACTCCTTACTCAATACAATCTACCATAATTGGTGCCAAAACCCCACTTATTAAACATCTCATTATCTACCCTTTTTCTATCTTCAAATATTCATTATTATATTTTAGATATAATGTTTCACTAATTATTGTTACCAAATCACCTTTTCCTTTATTTTTGCTGCAATATCTTATATAAATCCAATTTATCAAAATCACTTTGAACACTTTTTAGCAAACACCTTTTACTGGTTCTGCTAAAAAGTGTTCAAAATGATTTGGATAAATTGGATTTATATAATATTATCTTTATCCATTTTTTTAAAAATTTCCTCTCATTTTTGATCTTTCTTACCACAATTTCAATACTTTCCTTCCTAGACACGCTTTGATATAGTTTCTCTATATCAAATGATGCTATATTACCATTCCTCCCTAATTTAATCATTTTAAACCCATCTATTACTTCCTCAGAATTTTTTTATTTGGTACTTTCCATATTCCATATTATTCACAAGTTTTTTTATATATTACATCACATATTTCTTTTAATATATATCCATTGAAATCTGACATTAATCTTACAGGCATATTCTCTTTGTGTGTTTTTATCTTTCCAAACACTATAGGATACTCAAACATTGTTATATATAACATCTTATATTTATTATCATTAATCAATTTAGTCTTTTTCATTCTTTATAATATTTTTATATATTTACATTTAATTACTTGGATTCTTTTCTATCTTCACAAAGTCTTGTTTCACCAAATCATTTCTAATTTTATCTTCATAATCTTTTTTATTTAAAATTACAAATCTAGATTTTTTATCTTCAACATTAATAACAAAATTTTCCTTCTTAACTTTCTCTATAATGTCCTCTATTGTTTGTTTATCTTTCCACTCATTCTTATTTATATATCCATTCTTCCTATTAATTACATTATTAATTTTTGACCGCATATTTGTTTTTCTTTTTCCTTAATATTTTGTTGCTTCAATACTTATCAATATTTGCCAATTTATTATTCTTACTATCATTTTTATGATATTCATTTTTATTATTTCTCTCATCATACATCTCTTTATCCTTATATTTTATCCATTTCCACTTCTTATCATACTTTATTTTAAGCCTATTCTTTATGTATTCACTATGCTCTTCTAATCATTTATCCATATAATAAAATTCCCATGATACTCTTATCTTTGTTCTTGCCTTATTTCTTTTATAAAATTTTATTAAGTTATTTATTTCCCAGTACTTTTTTTTGATAAACCATTCCAATGTTGTTTGTATTTTATACATTAATTTTTTATTCGAGGTAGTTTTTTTACTGCATATTTTAATTTTGCATGAACTAGGCATAAGTCTCTCCATTTTACATTTATTTAAAAACGTTAACTGCCATTTTATTTCTTCAATTCTTCTATTATTATTCCACAACTCTTTAAATAAATTAAGTATTTTATTAACTAATTTATATAAATACTTCCATTTATCTTTAGTACTTCAATTCTGACACCCATTTCTTTACTTATTTTTTTTTAATATATTACCAAATATTTCAGTCACATTCTTATTGACTCTTTATAACAATTTTCATAATCTTCATTATAAATATTTCACTTGATAGTTATTCCTGTTTAAATCATTGTGTTGTTTTTTTATATATACTTTCTCACTGAATTGAATATGTAAACCTAATTATCTTAATAGACAACTATATATTTTAATCATATATTTATTTTAATCTAAAGGGCTACAAGATAATAAAACTTGAAAACACAACCAATGGTTTTACTGCTGTAAGAAGACTTCACAAGTGTAAAAGACTACAAAATAACAAATTTATATAAAGTAGTTGTTATCTTGTAGTTTTTTTTACACATGAGAAGTCTGCTTGTAGCAGTGAAACTATTGGTTGTCTTTTAGAGTTTATTTTCTTGGCCAAATACAGTTTAGTTCTGAATTTGGAGTAATTTTGATATATATATATATATATTGTATCGAGTTCAAATATGAGCCGTTCGAAACACCGGTCTCTTAGGCAGAGAAGAACATACTCGGAGAGTATGGATGTCCAAACAATAGCTATAAAATATATAACTAGCATTACATCTTCTCAACTGTTGAATTCAACACCAAGTTCAAAGCACTTTTTTGTTTTGTATAAACATGGGCACCAGTTATTTATCCAGAAGAATAAACAATGCACTTTGAACAATGGCCATTAATTCAATGCCCAAGATACACCCATGACTAGCTCAGTCTATTTTCTAATTGAATAACAAATATAGTTTCAAGTAGTGGTTAAAAGAATTGATAAAAAGAATTGACCAACAAAATAAAGTTTAAGTTTAAAGACAATTTATTTCATTAACACTTAATATACTAGTTTTAAATACTCTTGTAAATTTTAATAAAAGCACACTGGTATTTATCTAATGATTACACACATATTAACTCATACACTCACATATATAATAATAAAGCATTAAATAGCATTTGACATTTAGAACATACAAATTAATAGTTCATTTTTATGTGCTATAGAGTTCATATAATTCGACTCTTGGAGGATTCACACAAAGGCGATGGCTACTTTATAAATGAGTATAAGAAAATGTTTTACCTAGGATTTTGAACATGGATCCAACTTGCTGTTTGCTGCTTCTCATGAAGTATTTCTAACCAGTTAGATTTGAAGTTTTCTTGTGGAGATTTGATGCTTATTATTTCGAGGTATTCTTCTTTAAGACAATCAGATATTGAGCAGTTTTAAGTTGTTACAAAGACATCACTTTGATCAGATAGGTTTGGCTGTTTTCATCGGACTTAAGGCTGGAGAAAGTCTTATGTTTTTCCGAGGTTTTAACACTGCATTCTTGATTCTGGATGTATAATAATCTGACTGATATAATTCTCTTAGATGCAACTTTAACGTGACTGACTTGACTAAACTGAACTGTAATGCAATCTGATGCAATTAACTCGACTAAATGTCCGATAAAAAAAATTGGCTATTTATACATGACGCGTGTTTTCATTTTGATATCCTCTGGCAATATCTGTTGTCGAAATTTCATGAGCAATATTTTCTTTAACTAACAACAATAATAAAAGGAATTCTTTACTTATTTGAAAACCAACTTTTTTAATTTGGCATTTCTAAAGCAAACCCCCTTCCCACTTTAAATTAATTATTTTTTTAACTTTTATTTAAAAAAACTTTAATTTTTATGTTTATTAAACAAATTGCAGTAAAACTCTTACAAAAGATTTTTATTTTAATAATTTTTTAGATAAAATTATTCTGTACCAACTGTGATCTTGGTACAATCAATATATATATATATACTATTTTCAGTTTACTGTTTAATTCTAGTGCAATTTCTATATCTTTAATGGTTACAAATTCAATTTTACCTATAAATATTTGACCCATTTTGTTTTTGGAGAGTCTGGCTTACTATTTAAGTCATGATATTTTAATTTCTCTTGTTTATGTAATCATTGCCATTACATTTTAGTAGCAAGGCATATTTAGCTTTTTTTTTTTTACTTTTTGTGGGATAAGTTTGTTGTTTTTTATATATCAGATTGCTTACTTACAACTAGCCATTACCTATATAGCTTTATTTTTAATGTATTAAAATGTTTTTTTAATTTATTTTAATTATTTTTCTCTTCAATTTGCATATTCCCTAGAATAATTTTAGATGAGCCATTTTTTAATTGGCAAAAAGTTCATATTTTTGTTTTTAATTTGTGTTAATTATGTTAGGTAATTAATAATCAGTTTAATATTTTTTATTAGTGTTAATTATATTAAGTTTAATAACTATATGCTCTGTTATGAAAATTTTTGAAATTCAAGGAATTGTGCATATTTTGATTTTAAATCACAATTTACTAGTTTAATTATAGTTAATTTTTTTTCCTTATTTTTTTAAAAAATTGATTAACTGTCCAATTTTATATTTCATTTTAGAAATAGCTTATTCCCCCCCTCCCCTCAGATTTACTTTCCAACAGCATCACTGAATATAAATAAGCTTAAATTTCTTAGGTATACAGAACTATTATTTCTTGTATATGATTTTTATGTTAAAATTTCATGAACTATTATCTGATTGTTGGATATCTCTTTCTTTTTAATCATGTGAGATATGAGAAAATGTTTCTTTTAAAATATTCAATATGGCAAGTGAAAGAATATGATAGGCATTAAATTCCAAATGATGTATATTAAAATCTTATTTTTCCTCAGAGTTGTATTGATTTTCATGAATGAAATAATATTATAAATTGGTTATTATTATTGAAATGGACAGAGCAAAATACCTTAAAATATTATAATCCCCCAAAGCTATATAAGGGATATATTTTTCAAATAAAATTATATTTTAATATTAGTAAAATGTATTTTTAATCTTCTGTTTAAAGTTACACCTCCAGACTATATAAAGGATGTCATATAATAATGAAATAAAACAAAGATTCATACTTTTTATTTATTCTCCTAACTTCTTATCTGAATAATATTTATTGTGGAAAATATTTTATTAATACCCTGTCTTCAGGTTTCTGTAATCTCTTCTTATTGAACTGATGATGAGGAAAAAAGGTTTTAACAATTTTTTATTATCTAGTATCACCTATATTTTTTCCCCATTTATCTTGATTAGAGATAAATATCTTTGTTATTTTTCATATGATCAAAGGTATAACCAATGATAGGTTAATTCAGTCTAAAAGGAAGTTTCAAAATGTCTCACTGATCAATTAAATTTATTACTTTTAAAAACATCAGCATTATACAGATAAAAGTAAACTATTACATAAAAGAACATGAAAGATACAAACTCCATATATATTAAAACAATCTATTATCAATTTATGATGGTGATTAAATTAAATTATTTCAATATATGTAATCATAAAATGTTAAACAATAATAAAAAAAAATAATGCACATAAAATTATGCCACATTAATTTTTTTTTGGGGAATTTGTAAATAAATGATTTAATATTTTTAAACAAAATATGCTAATTTATTTCTAATTGTTATATATTTTTAGGATTACGTTTAATCAAATAATTATTGATTTAACTTGTTTTCATTTTGTTTGCTTATTTATATTTGTAAACTTTTTTTTAACCCATGAATTTAATTTTCTCAGATTACTTAAATTAGTTAATCGTTATATTTGTGAATTTTTGTAAAAACTTATGCAAACTGAAAACAAAATATGATTATTATAGAATTATTTTACCTTTTCATAAATAATCTGAACATATTTAAAGAGTTTTAAATTAGTGGAAGAATAAATTGCATTTGAGGTTTTATAGTAAAAAAAGAGAAAAAATTTAGTTTGCAAAAATACAGCTCTCACTGAATGGATATTCATTGTGAATGAACTCTGCAATTTTATACTATTAGTATATATATATATATATATATATATGAAAATGATGCTTTATTAGAAAAACACTTTTATCAGTTTGCAAAAATATTACTCTCTCTATAATTCTAACAATCAAATTGAATTATTAATCTTTAAATTATTTTTGAACAGGAAACCTAAATAATTTTATATGAATTATTAATCAACAAAGGATAATCAATTATTCTTTGATAAATGTTGATTTATTATTATCTATGATGAACACAATTATACCTATTTCTCTATGCATATAATTTGACAAGAAGAAATAGAAAGAAAAGAAATGTAAATTGATATATTGTCTAATTGAAATCTCAGAGCCAGGAGTGACACTGAAATCATAATTATTTCTAATCCATGTATTCTTTTATAAATAATTAGTTTCTATATATTTACAAACTTAATATTTTAACATTTCCAGCTAAGTTATAAACTTTTTAATTACAATTATTTTAATTATTCCTTATGAAAATGCTTGTTTAAATTTATTTCATTTTATCATTATCAAATTGTTAAAACCATATTTGTATTGTTTTCATAAATAAGTAATAAAATGATTAATTATTTAAAGCACAATTAATATGAAGTCTATCAAAGTTGACCATAATAGGACAGAATAAGCAATATTTGTATTAATGAGACATTCCATATTGAGAAATGGAGTTTGTATTATGAAAATTATTACATGTGATAATATTCATTATTAAAGAACAGATACGTGATATTTCAACTTTATTTATCACATATTTAATTCTATGTCTTTTGCATATATTTATTCATATGCATAACAAAGTGATTTCTTTCTTTTTTATAGCTTAAAGTTGAGTGCACTTTCAGTGAAGTTCACCTTAATCATAGTTCTCTTAAATGAATTATTGTTGTAGCTTATTCATACTGTGATGTAATTATAGATGCAAATTGCATTCAACCTTAGGTTATAAACAAAAAAGAAACCTCTTCATTGGGTAAATGAATAAATGTATGCAAATTTGAATTACAAATATAAATGAAGGGAAAAATCAATGTTGTTATAGATAATTAATTAAATAGGAAATATGTATACAGGACTAGGAAATGACAGAGATATTTAGTTATTTCAATTACTCTATTTCAAGCTTACATAATTAATTAACTTTGTTTTAATCTCCTATTAATATGTAATATTTGAACTTAAAATAAAGAACCAATAAGTTATCTATAGTTAATAGAATCTGGTTTGCATCAATTTGTTCTAGCAGTTTGCTTATATTAAAATATTAAAACCATGTGCTGTTTCTATTCTTCATCCATAACTCATCTATTTATACCGATTATGTAATATATGTATAATATAAAAAATACATATTGTGGATGTATATATAGTATGACATACAATAATATTTTCAATATACCAACACATAAAAAATAAAATATGTTGGTATATTGAAAATTGTAGAGTTAATTCTAATGTTTTGTTTATATATATATATATATATATGTGTGTGTGTGTGTGTGTGTAAATATATTAATTGCATATTGTTATATCAAGTGATTATATTTTAAGGTTTCCAAATTTGTCCTATAGTGATGCAACAGATATTTGTGCAAAAGTAATTAGACAATCAAATGATGGCAATAACAATAATTCAAGCATTGAAAACGTTTTACCATTTAATACCTATTTAGAACAAAAAAATGATGAATCCTACTTTAAAAAGGTATGTATCTTAATGTGTATGAAAAATTTAAATATATTTATAAATCTTAAATAGTATGAGATATATTTTATATATTCGTCCAGTTATTCTGTTTTGTCTTACCTCTTTTTCTAATGTATTATATATATATATATGTTTTACCCTCACCGTCGATCACTCAAGTCCATAAACATAAATAAAATAATGCTCCAGCTAAAACTTTCAATCTTAATATAATAAAAAACGAGTATTAATATCTTACGATAATTTTTACCACTAGACTAGCTCAAATTAATAATAAAGAATATATGTTTCGATTTAAATAAATAAATAAATAATAATAATAGTAGTA